>JAOVYX010017989.1:0-21037 GCA_035668315.1 Drosera spatulata | reverse complement strand
AAGTACGCCAACATGAGATATAAAGTTTCTCGCCACTTGCGGATAAACCACACAAAAATGGGACAACCTCATCAATGTTCGCGGGTGAATCACACAAAAGGGGTAAACCACTTCAAAATTGCGGGTGATCCACATAAAAGGGGTAAATCACATCAACGTGTTTCAACTGATTAATAGGTTTTAACACAGGCGATACTTCGTCCGACGGTAGAAACATAAATATTATTAAAATTAATTAATAGGTTTTCACTCAAGCGATACTTCGTCCGACGATAGAATCATAATTATTTTATTTAGATTATAATCATATAATATGAATTAAATAAAATCAAATTATGCAAATATAATAAAGTACCTTCGTTTGTCTTTTGATCTCAACTGGTTGGAGACTTGGTGCTAATAACGTGTTATAATAGAAACGTTTACCCTGGATTAACTTCTTCGAAAGATAATTGTCGGAATTAACAAAAAGTAAAATATTTTAGAGAGAGGTTAGAGGAAGAAAGAGAGATTTTCTTCTCTTGAAAATGTGTCCATAACACCTTACAAATGAGCTTTATTTATAGAACTCAAGATAATTAATTAACACCTAATTTTTTCACCTAATCAAGATGATTATGTCTAATTAATATCTAATTATGTAAGTCCATTTAATAGTCTCAAAAGTAAATGAGATTTAAAAAAAATATTTAAACTTGAATATAAATACATCACTTTTAAAAAATAATTTTAATTATCTAATTATACTATCAACATCTTTTTGGGGATTTTCAATCCAAGTTTTGGAGTTTTTTTAAACCTTCAGCATCGTTTGTTTATTTTCATTCGTTTTGTGGAATTTCTTTCCCTTCTTGTTTTTTTCTTGTTTATTTTTATTCTGACGACGACGATGTTTGAACTTGGCTGCAGCCCTTTGGCTATTGTGACTGTAGCCACAATTCTCCGCAATCATATTTATGTAGCAAAACATAATCTTCATGTAACACTTTAATCTTGAAGATATCATCTTCTTATACTCTTTCGTCCCATGAAATTAAAATATTTTGATTTTTGATATTATTTCATATGTGTTTTGACTATTTTTATTTTATTATTAGACAACATAGAAGTAAAATTTTTTTAACACAAATTATAATACACAACAAAAATTATCATAAGTGTTTCACGAAAATTTGATAAAAAATATCATTTGATCGTTTCGTGAGACGAGTCAAAGTTCACCTCGACTTGTGTGTACAGTCAATTCGTTGTAATTTTTATAGGATGAAGGGAATAATAAAATGAGTTTAGTGGATTTGTGGCTAACTATAAATAAACTTAGGGCTCAGAGAGTATGCGTCATGACATACGTATGCCTAATAAAACATAAATGATTGAGATTAAAACAATTAGAATGTTATCTTTTACAGAAAATTATCCAAACATACAATTTTGAAAAATTAATTCCAAAAACATCAATCCGGGATTTTAATTCCTAAAACATACAATTTCAATGTTTCTTTCTCCTGCTCCCACAATCTCATCTTACTCCATCAAATCCACCTTCGTCTCTGCCCACCACCACCGCGACATCATCTTCACCATCACAATCTCTCTTCGGTCTTCTTGCACGATCCCTCCATCTCCGCTGCAGACGACGGACCCAAGTAAAAGGAACTCTTCGGTGTCTTTGGAGAAAGTCAATTCAATAGTGACTCTGATAACATCAGTTGATGATTACGAAGGTCGGTTGATAATTTTAGAGTTGTTAATTCAAGTGATTTCTTATAGAACAGTGCTTTTGATATATAGGACATTGCTTTTGATATTATTGGTGTTTCGTCGTGAAAAAAACTATATTTGAGAATTTTTGGTATTTTTGAAAATGATGTTGATGTTTTTTGTAATATTTTTAATTTTTTTGTGATCGATCAATTCATGAAGATGGTTTATCGGGACTGGGTTTGTGGATTTATATACGAAATGTGGACGATAGGGGATGCAAAGCAGGTGTTCGATGAAATATCGGAGAGGAACAATATTGATCAAATGTTAAACGATTTTATTGTAAAAATTTTGTGTTTTTTTGACATTATTTTCTTCATCATTAGAATATTTTTTTATGGTGTAGCATATGTGAATAAAAATATTTTTTCCCTTTATACACTTTATTTTTTTCTTCATGCGCTCTCTGTTTTTTTTTCTTCAGATGCTCTATTTTTTTCCTTCAGGCGCTCTGTCTTTTTTTCTTCAAGCGTTTTATTCTTTATTTTTTCAGGCGCTTTATTTTTTTTTCCTTCAGGCGCTCTGTCTTTTTTTTCTTCAGACGCTCTATTTCTTTCCTTCAGGTCGTTCTGTTCTTTTTTCTTCAGACGGTCTATTTTCTTTTGAACTAACCCTCTATTTTGGGATTCTGACGAGATGGTTGGATTCCGACAAGGTGACCAGATTTCGGCAATGTTTTCGACGAGACGGTCGAATTCCGAAAACGTCTCCGAGGAGGTGGTCGAATTTCGACGAGGTCTCTGATAAGGTGGTCGGATTCCTACGACGATGGCCGAATTCCGGTCAAGATTTCGACGCGGTGGTCGGATTTCGATAAAGAACCCAATGACGATTAGGTGATGATAAAAGTTGAGATGGAGATGAAAATAAGATTAGGGATTTAAATGAGATTGATGAATTGTATGTTTTTGAAATTTAGATTTCTTATGTATCTTTTTGATATTTTTTTCAAATTTTTGTAGTTTTGGATAAAAACCTTATCTTTTAATCTTAACTATTTATTTTTAGTCGTTTAATTCCAACTATTCATTTTTCATTAAACACACATATGTCATGACATATACTTCATTTTTTCATAAACTTATTTGTAGCTCAATCCTGGATTTTGAAAATCAACAATTAAGATCAAAATTAAAAAATATTTTTATATTAATTAAAAATCGAATCAATTTTAATTTCAATCCTTAAATCTTTATACATAAAATTAATAATCTAATTATAAATAAAATTATGTTTTTTAATATAGGAACAAATCTTTTTTTTTTTTTTTTGGGATAAAATTTGTGATAAGCACGATAGGATACAGAACTTTTATTATCATATCCCAAGACCAATAAAACTTTGGGCATAGATTGGTTGAACCAACCTTGTATCATCATCCAATATCACACTCACCAAACTTGCATGAAAACTCAATCAACTTATCACAAATTCCCATCAAACACCTTTACAATCATCATCAATTCATCGTCATCTTCTCCTCTCACATTCATCCATCATCCCCAAATCTCATCTCATCTTCATTAACTACCACCAAACCCTCCGTCAAATCCCACCACAATCTCACCCCAAACCCTAATTTTCCCTCAAATCCATCAAAATTCGCACCCCAACTGTACCAATTCCAAAACCCATATTGCCGATTTCGATCCCAATTCGAACACCCCCACCAAACCCTAACCCTAATTTCCCCGATCTGAGACACACATCACCTGGATTCGATCTCTGAATCATGGGTATCCACGGAAACTGCTCAGGACCCTCGAAATTGACCCCCAAGGTGTTGCCCACTGTTCCCAGTCCGTCATCGATCGTTCTCCCTTCGACGACATCGACGTCGAGGACGGAACCCGTGACGGGGACTCATAGGTTTGTGATTTCTGGGTATTCGCTGTCGAAGGGGACTGGGATTGGGAGGTATATAACGTCTGAGGTGTTCAATGTTGGTGGGTATTCGTGGGCGATTTACTTTTATCCGGATGGGAAGAGTCCCGAGGATAATGCGGCGTATGTGTCGTTGTTCATCGCGTTGGCAGGCGATGGGACGGATGTGAGGGCGTTGTTTGAGTTGAAGATGTTGGATCAGAGTGGGAATGAGAGACATAAGGTGCATAGCCACTTTGAGCGGGCGCTCGAGAGCGGGCCTTATTCGTTGAAGTATCGCGGTAGCATGTGGTAATTAGTCTTTCCCGTGTGCTATTACTGATTTCTATTGTGCGTTTGCAGTATTACATTTTATATGATAGTGTCTTTCTGTTAATGCAAGAACCAATTCTTTATCTCGGTAATTGGGGTAGGTTACATGGATATGATGATGCCATTCTTTTGTATGTCGGATAATGTTTGCGGCAACTTAGTGCCATGTTAATATAGTGTTTAAGTTGGTTGGATAAATGGGGGCAGTGGGTGAGCGCTTTCTTCTTATTTTGCCAATGAATATGGATCACTTGTGCTGTTCAACCATGGTAGATATGAAACTTCCGATTGGAGCTTAAACCTTTTGTATTTGTAAAAGACCCACGTCTGACGGTTAGAGTGATCCATTTGTTTCTTTTAAAACCTTTGCAGAAGCTCACATGAATTTATTGTTCATACTCATTGGGGTACTGCACTCTCAGTTTGCTGAGGATGCTTAACATTTGGATGGGAGGGATGTATTTCAATCTATATGAGCTTTTGAAACGTAGTGTACTGAAGTTTTTTTTCTTAATATTTCTGGAATCTCAGGGGATATAAACGCTTCTTCAAAAGAAGTATGCTAGAAGCATCTGACTACCTGAAAGATGACTGCCTTCTAATAGAATGCAAAGTTGGTGTTGTGAAGACACAGACAAAGGGCCCAAAGCTGTACACTATTCCAGTTCTGCCATCTAATATGGGTCAAGATATTGGGCAGCTTCTTGCTAGTCAGGAAGGAACTGATGTTAGTTTTGAAGTTGATGGAGAGGTCTTTGCTGCACACAGGCTAGTACTTGCAGCTCGCTCACCTGTATTTCGGGCACAACTTTTTGGTCCAATGAAAGAGAAGAAAATGGTCTGCATAAACGTTGAAGATATGGAAGCTCCTGTTTTCAAGGTGATCATGTCTTTCTGGGGTTTCAATTTTTCTCTGTTATTTTCATTCATTCCTCCATATATTAATCAGTCTGATGCTTTGGAGGCATTTCCTTGAGTGCATTGGCAATGCTGATAGCCTGATACTTCTTTTTCTTGCTACTGCTTCCTTTCGCTCTGTACGACTATGTGTTTCATTTTCTGGTCTAGCTTTTTCTTTGTTAGAGATGATGACAGGGATAATGCTTGAAAATGTTGCAATTGCGTTAGGTTGATTTTATAGTCTCCATGAGTTCCTGAATATCTACGGATGCAAGATGAAGGCTGCACACCCATGAATCCATTTGATTTCACATGCTTTTGGATTTATTTTGTTGTACTGTTTTGGTTTAGAAAGAATAAAATACCAGGGATCACTATCCATGTTTTGTTGCTTTCTGGAGGAGTTTGCTTATTTTTCCTAGTTAGTGAATGCCTTGGTTGGAATAATTTGCAGGCATTGCTGCACTTCATCTACTGGGATGAATTGCCTGATATGGAGGAGGTATCTGGTGTGAACTCAAAAGAGGATGCAACTGTGATGGCTCAGCACTTGCTTGTTGCCGCAGACAGATATGGACTTGACCGGCTAAGACTAGTGTGCGAGGCTAAGCTATGTGAAGATGTTGCCATAAACACTGCAGCTACCACTTTGGCATTGACTGAGCATCATAACTGTCTCCAGTTGAAGGCTGTGTGCCTGAAGTTCATAGCCTCGTGTGAAAATCTAAGAGGTAAGTCAAATTAATTTTTACATCATCTTGAAATGGTATTCCACAATCCTTTCTCCCTGTGCTATCTGTCTTGTATTTATAGCACAAGGGGTAATTCACAATCACAAATTTATATTTTTTCAATTTGTCTCTTGATCTCTTCTGGCCTTTGCGTGCGTTGAAGTTATATTCCTGTTGAAGTTTAAAGTCGCTATTGTCTATTGGTTTCTTTGTAGCCCATGCTTGGAATGTGAGTCTGGGGACATGTAGTGGTCGTCTTTGAGGATATTGGGTTTAGGTTTTCATCTTACTGTTTTTTTTCCTTTTCCAAATTCATGTTTGAAAGTACAATTCCCTTAAACAAACTAGATATTAGTGCTTGCTTGTCTCAGCTTTAAGCTTTTCTCTTCTCTTCTATGATCTTCTGTGTCGCTGCAAAAAAATATGACCTGCAATCATCTGCTGTATCTTCACCTATCTCTTATGATTTTCTTTGGAGCCAACAAATGTGATTTTTTCTGCTTTGCTTGAATTTTGACTCAACCTGGTCAGAAGGCTGGTAACTGTCGTTCTTTTTGTGGTTTCAGCTGTGATGCAAACCGAGGGATTTGAGTACTTGAAAGAAAGTTGCCCTTCAGTTCTGTCTGACCTTCTGCAATATGTAGCAGCAACAGGTGAGCATTCCATCTCCAGCTCGCGGTTTGGATACGGCATAGCATCTGATGGCAGTGATGTCAACAGAAGACGGGTGAAACAAAGGGTATCATGATCCATACCCTTCCCCTAATCTCAGCAAACAGGTCGGGAATTTCTGATGCGATAGCCTGAGTTAGGAACTCTTGTTTTCTGTAACCGTGGTATTAGATCGTGTAGAAAGTTGTTGTGGTGTTCTTACCTGGTGTATTCAGTCTATAGAATGTAAAACCATCATGTAATCGATCAGAAAGACAAAATCTTGACTTTGTTGCCATCGATTTCTGGGAATGTATCTCGCAAGGTGTTCATTGAAGTTCCAAAATAGTTATGTGCATATGACTTAGCTGCTCATTATTCTCTGCATCTGCACTTACGGTCATATGGTGTCACCAGTTTTGACAAATTATGTTCTCTCATCGTTGAACTATGGATCAAAAGGGAATGAATGGTTTTGTATATCGGAGCCTGAAAAGTTCATTGTAGAAGGTGTGAACTTCATCTATAACTTCTGATTGCTTAGAGGTACCATTGTAAAAGGGAATTAGTGGTTTTTGTACTAGTTAATGGATTGGAGATTTAACATGTTTTGTCGTATGATATTGCGTGATGTGCGAGAATACAGATGTGGAAAAGATATCATATGGCACTTCGTATCGAGTACTACTTCGAAGGTGGAAAGCATTGAGCAATTGTAAATTTATCTTCAGAAACATCTTAAAACATGAAGAGGAAGACTATATGCAACATGACAAGCACCATACATTCTGTTGGTCCTATTTGTCTCTTTTCAATAGAAAGCGATCCAAGCAAGTTTTTTGCGGAAGCCTCCTGCATCAGACCTCCAGATGTTGCCGAAGCCTCCTGCATCTGATCTCCAGAAGTCCAAGAAAAGTCTCGTACATTCTTCCTAGACGTTCTCTCCCTTGATTGATTCCGTGGCTGCAGAAACAATACTGGTTATAATTCCCAATCAATAACATATCACTGAATGTTCCAAGTCACAAATTCAGTAGGAAAAAGGAGGCTCACTGTATGTTTCTTGGAAGTTCGTATGCTAGGTGTGGTATTCTTTCCAACCCCTCTGCTTCGTTCATTTACCAGAGAAATAGCACACTTGCAGGTGTAGAATAATAGTGCTACTCCAAGGGAGAGGACCATGATAAACTCAACGATGATCGCTGTGCCTAACACTGGAAAAGAAGATCATAAGCAAAAAACATAGCACTTGAGATTTCTCTTCCATGATGTATTCCACATTATGCATGCATGTCCATGTATAAATTGTTGCCGGAGTTCATCTGTGAGTGTGCATGCTCATTTTCATGTTAATGTCTATACGTGCAGAGAGTTTTTACTATATTTCAGCACTAATGAAGATATGGTACTTGTATTCCTTGAAATCATGCTCGACTGAATTTCCAAAATCAAACGTACTTCCTCAACTAAATGCATGCAAACGCAAAGCAATGGAATAAAGCACAAAGCAGCAAGCCGTGCGAAATCACAAATATGCTTGCAGCTGCAACATACCCTGCGATGCCTCGGAGCTTATAGGCCTCCTTCTGATAAGATTGGTATGAGCCTCTACATAAAGAGGTTTCGACATATTTCCTGAACAATCTGGACAACATCCATAGTTTCCCATGTCATTCACTGTTACTGTGAGCACAGTACCATAATCTTCCCCAGCCTGCATCAAGACCTCAAAGATCAGGCAGAAAACACCGTGAAGTAAAAATATATTTACAAATGCAAAGGTAGGTTGCCAAAGGAGTATTTCTAAAGTAAAAAAAGAAAAGGAAAAACAAGGCAAATCAAGGACATAATATGTCTAGAACTTAATTGTTGCAGATAAAAAGTTGAAGATTCTCAAAAGTTTTGATCAAGTGCAGAAAATTTTGCTGATGGCATACATGATATTTTAGCTGCTGAATGATAGAGTTGCAGTCATTGATGGTGCCGTCAAATCTCAGCCCTTTTGCCCTGACCACGAAATGCTTAGATATTGTAACAAATGTTTGCAGGGGCTGCCACTGGTGAGTATATTTCAGCTTGATTTCTGTCGTATTTATTAGCTCAGCCGGGAGGCTTGCCTCCAGGAAGCCAGAGGCCACTTCCACAGAACACGAAACCAGAAATTGAGACTTCTCACCTGCATTAGAAAACCAGGAGATATCGAATTTTGATGTCACAATGCAAAGGGGCTGTGACAAAATTCACATACCTGGGAAGTTGTCAAAATCAGGATCTCCAATTAGGAACTCGAACTTGTCCCTCTCGTGGTCAAATATAAGTGTTCCATTCCAGTGGTCTTTCTCGTCCAAAACAATGTATTTAGGAATGTTAATGAATGGAGGATCATTGACAGGTAGCACAACAACAGTAATATTCAAATCATTCACTCCATTGTTATTTCTCGCGGAGATTTTGATTGTATCATCGCCACAGAAATTCTCATTCCTGCCAATGAGACAAAACTGAATCACATTAGCTGCGAAAATAGCTGCGAAGACAAGAATCAGTTTGGTGGAATTACAATCCACATGGGTCAACTAAAACCAAAATACTTCTTCTTTTTTCTTTTTTCCTTTTTCTGAAAGTTACTAAAACCAAAATACTTAATTTAATAGTCAGCATTTAATTTATCAGGAATATAAACATCATTAAGGATGGTAGCAGTACATAAAAATGATTAAGAGAACAAAATGCAGGTTTATGAGGATTAGGAAGTACCCAATATACTGAATTGACAGAACAGCAGTATTGATTGCTTCAACATGGCCAACTAACGTCAAGCTCTGTGCGCCGCCCACAAAATCTTCAGTTACAGAAGATGCGCACCAAACTGGAAGCGGGAATGGCATCAACATAGGGGCAAGAGTAATGTTCCCAAATTGTGCACTCAAAGTTAAACTGATGTTCTCCATCAAGTCTGGATATGTTATCTCAAAACCAGTGAACCCACTGCAATCCGAGAATGGAAACAATAAGTAAAACCCGCGAAAATAAATCTGGTCATGAAAGAAAAAGAAGATGGAACCTTACCCAAATTTGGGACTAACCATATCTTCAAAGGCTTGTAACACAGTGGGAAATGAAACAAATTGAGGAGGAGTGCTGAGTATTGAGATATTGACAGAAGCGACAACAGCATTCCCATTTATGTCCGTAATTGTGTATGAGAAAGAATCATTTCCATAGACACCTTTAAAGGGTGTATATCTGAATAACATTTGCATCTGCTAGAGTGAACCATGATGTGGCTGCAAGAATTTTCAAGATTATGTTGATCAATCTATCATTTAAAATTCTCGGAAAGAGGCAAAAATAAAAATGTCATAGCATGACCTGAAATTATACAATGCCAGAGAAAATGGCTGAACAACTTAAATATTGTCTTCTGGTAGAATGAAATTGGCAAAACTTGCAGTAATCAGCTTTTGATAGTTGGTCAATGTTACCAATCTACCTCAGTAAATAAAATCAACTAATACCAGAATAGAAATAAACAGAGAATCGGCAAGCCAGTGCAAACCCCCTTCACTTCTCCACATAGTTTAAGAGCTGAAATGATCCAACAAAGCTCAAAATTATTTCAATATCTTACGTGGGATAATTGAGTGATTGTTGCGTTTCCACCTGCAAAGTAATCGTTCGCAAGAGCATCAAAAGTAACTGATTCGTCCTCCCAAACAGATACTGCATCATCACAAGCCTTGGGAAAATATTCACCTGAAAAAGTTTGTAAAATTGGCAATAAATACCTAAGCACATAAACATGAGATCAGTACTATCAAAGTCAGATTGTTCAACAGAAGATGTTCATATCAATGCATAGATCATTGTAGCCTCATCTAAATAACACACTTACTGCTGTATGCATTGACACCAAATGGACAAGGTAGAAAATGATATCCATCGAATGACGCACATATCTCATAGGTGCCTACATCTTTGAGAAGATATTGGCCAACATATGACCCATCATTATTGTCCAGAAACGTCCAACTGACAAAACCAGAATTGTTCATGGAACCTATCTCTAGTTCCAGCTTTGCCTGCTGCGAAGTTACTGGATTGTGAAATGAATCCATGAGCTGGACAACAATTTCATTCTTCATCTGCTTCTGTATTTTGGGTGCATATTTCATAACGCCAGACAGTGATGTATTCACCACACCTGCAGCATTAAAATTTTGCATGATTACATTTGAACTATTTGCTCATAAATTTTAATCTATATGCATGTCTTCTGGCTCAATAGGCGACTCTAATTTTAGAAGAACGAACTGGATAAAACTTTTGCAAATAGAGTTATAGCAATTCATATACTTCTGCAAATATTTCTAAATATATCTGCTGCCCTGCACCATGTTATAGCTATAAAGAAGAAGCTTGAGAAACAAATAACTTTTTCTTGGCAGCCAGTAGATACGACCGTTGTTATTCTCAAATCTACTAATCAGGTGGGATAAATAAAATGAATGAGGAGGGAACTTCTAAGAAATACCATACGCACCTGATCGTACTTCTTTTTTGAATGGAAAACCACCATTTATTACGATATTCCCACACAAAACAAAGACATCATAAGCTCCACTCTTTTCTGGGGTAAATGCAACTTCATAGGCATAAGCCAGAACTTTTGAGCTCCCTGCTGACTGCAGCGAAATGTCAGTAGATCACAGATATCTACCATATCAACAGGCAAATCAAAAGGATTAAATAGAACATGGATGAACTTCTTACAGTGGTATTATCTTTGACAGATGGTGCAAGCTCAAATCCTGCAGTATTGGTCCCTGCATTAAACTGTGCCCATGACTTCGTTGTTCAACAACCATTGACAGATTACTTTATCACAAGCAAAAAAAAAGAAAAAAAGAAAAAGAAAAAAAAGGAAAAAAAGGAAAATAGGGAAGTTCCTGTACCATTAATCGTTTTGATAGGAGATATGGCCGGCAACACGAAATAAGAATCTAGATTATGCACAATCTGAACTTGAAGCTTTCCTAACTCAACGGGTGAGGGATACTGGTATGTATCCTTGAGATAAACCGAGAACTTCACTTCTTCCCCAGCGGTAGACTCATTCAAGCCAGAACCATTCACGATGCTGTATATCGCATCACAATAACCTAGTCAAACTAAAACATAAAAAGCATGACCGAAAAGGACATAAATAGGTAACAAAATGCAGTTAACAAAAAGGGAATCCGGTTTCTGCAGAGCATACCTACAAATACAGTAAAATCATATGGCATGTCGGAGATGCTTCTGTTGTGCTTCGTATCATATAGAACAAGAAGGAAGTTCCCGGTTTCTGTTGTCGTGAAGGAAAGCAGTTGGATTCCCGGAGAAATCTCTCTAAACAACAAATCTACTATAGGTATTGACAAATTTGTCCCTTGCTCAAATATATCAGCATCAAATGGATACAACCCTGGAACAAGGTTTTTGAATTGATCTCGCTGATAAATAAGAATTTCCGCCTTTGAAAACAGTTGAAGTGAATTTGTTCCATATCTCCAATTTGCCACGCACCTAGTAATATCAAGTGACCCTGTGCACAATCAGCTCAATGCATCAGGAGAACAGCATTTGTAAATGAAATTTTAAGTAACATTAAAATAAAGGCATCAAAGTTTTCTCCATGAGCAAAATAACGACACTGAGAACAAGCAGAAAAGAAAGCACTTGGAGAACTTTCACGATGTTAAGTTACTTAACAGAGCTACAAAAAATGCTCAGTGGTGGTTGTAAACAAAGTTGAGAACGCTTTCAACTACATGAGAACAGTTGATAGAACTACTCAATGATATAAACATCTCGATATGCCGTCTTCAGATATTTTATCGCACATAATTTATAGATGCAAAAGTATACCTGGTTTCACTTTGTATGGCAATGGCGATCCTCTAAGAGTCAGATTCTCCCTTTCTACATGCAACAACAGGTCACCGGCCGTGGCTACAATAAAATCAACCCTCAGATAGCCCAACTCATTCCAACCCAAGTTGGTGACAGTGAGCACGCTTGCAGCAGACCCATTAGCAAAAGTTGCGGAAACAGAAAATCCATATGAGTTAAGCTCTATGTTCGTAGAAGGAACCTTATTCCCATATGCATCCTTCGGTAGTATCAGAATCATAGCCCTTGTCCCTGCTTCAAACTCGTTCACGGAGTCCATCCATGAAACAACTGATACAGCTGGGTGCATAGGCCCTGCATGGACAAGAAACAACATTCCACTTGTTCACTTTAGCAGCACAAGATGTAATGCACAACAACAACAACAATAAAATTGCTCCAATCTTATTCAGTTGCTCTTCATGACATAAGTTTTGACGTAGTCTTGAATGTATACATTGGAATTCGGAACCAGGGAGTAGCTTACTCATAAATGGATCACCATATTGGCTAATCCTAAAGGCTAAAGTACCATGTGACATGTCACACATTCACCAAACCCAACCAAGAATGTTAGGGACTCACACAATCTGCAATAAACTCTCTCTTTTATCCATAAGTTTATCTATCTATCCAACCCACATCATCTTATTCCATAAAAGTGATTGTCATTGACATTCCTCCTCTTTACTTCCAATTCAATTACAATTATTTGACGTCATTTCACTGATAACTCGCTTGTTTTACATATATGCGACTGTTTCTTCTATTTCTCTCAATTCACAAACCATAAAACTACCACTACAAATCAAACCCAACAGACCAAAATCCCACCTGCATTGACGAAATAATGCAACGAGGAATCCATGACTCCAAACCCCTCCTCCCTAATCTCCACATTAAACACCCCAACCGTCACCACCACAAACTTTATCCTCCAGTTCCCCACATCATCCTCCCCGAACTCAAACCCCATATCAATCACATACGTGCTGTTCCCTTCCTTCCCGTTCACACTCACCACCGGCACGAAACCCCGATGTCCGGTTGCAAAGTCCCCGAGCACTTTGACGTTGATCGTGGCGGTGTCGCCGGCGAGGAATGTGTTGGTGTCGTTGAGAAAACTGAAAGCGAAGAGCGGGGATTGGGTGGGGTCCATGGGGGTGGTGCAGAGGGGGAAGAGTGAGAGGAAGAGGGAGACAAGGGTGTAGAGAGCCATGAGAGTGAGAGATTGTGGAGTGTGTGATCATTGTTGGGGTGGTGATATGGTGGTTGAAAGGGGTTTTGGAGAGCGGTTGAGGGGGAAGTAGAGGGGTGGTGTTGGAGACCGTTGTGGGTTTCGAGGGTTTGCGGAGCTGGGAAAACTACCTGTCTTGTGAGCATAGCATAGTACTTATCAAACAAATATTTGTCACCATCATTAAAAAATATATTGATTTTAAGGATAAATACATAAAAATATATAAATGAGTTTTATTTTATAATTTGATATCTGAAATGTTTTAATTCACAGTTTGATACCCAATAATAAGGGGTAATTATCTTTTGGTATCTAGATGTAAGTTTTTCTTATATTTTAATACCTATTTTGATTTTGACAATTCACAGAGCTAATGTTTACAGTTCACAGAATTAATGTTTACAGTTCATAGAGTTAATATTTATAGTTCACAGAATTAATATTTATAAAATCTAAATAAAACTTCATTTGGGTACCAAATTGTGAGTTAAAATATTTCGGGTATCAAACTATAAAATGAAACTCACTTGGATACTTTTGCGTAATTTACCTTTGATTTTATGATGTTTTATATTTATATCCTTATGAGTGAGTGAAAAAAATTATGAATGGATGGAGAAAGAAAAACTAATGAGAGAGAAAATGATGTGATATAAAGTAAGAGTAATTTGGGTTATTTGACATTTTAAAATTGTCTAAAATGAAAGTGTTATAATTTATGTGGAACGTCCATTTTTAATAATGTGTCGTAATTTAGTTGAGACGAAGCGAGTATATCATAGCAAGTCCAATGGATTGTGTCATTTTTTCATAGGCATAATCATATTTTAAAAATAAATAGTTAAAATTTATTAAAATATAGATATACTCCTCCAATGATATCATGCTATATATTAGAGTAGCATTTTGGATAGATCAATGGTTAGAAAGTGCCATGTATTTTAACGTCTCGATTTTCAAGTCCTTTTCTGAAAACTCTCGTGGCATTACTGTCGCTAGGGTCCCATAAACCCTAGCCAGACAATTTACTTAACTCGATTTAGAATAAATTCAAATGAAAATACACTTAAAGTATTATCAAACTAAATTGACAAGTTTACTTATTTATTACATATTAAAGCAGCAGAAACTTAGAAATGTTGCCCCAAGCATTAATATTACAAACAGGATTATAGCTTAATCAAAATTCGTCCTCAAGTTTTGCACCTGAAAAGATGGAAATCAAGAAACAGAAGAAAAGTAACGCCGTGAGCTATACGACCTCAGTAACGTGCCAGCCCCCTTTTTAGGGGAAGCACAAAAAGGAAAGAAGAGAAAATAATCTGTCCTGAAACCACAACAAAATCAGTCATGTAATTAACATTCATGACAGACCACAAATACCCTCTTGTTAACACTATGACCTTGGCCAAACATGTAAATCCATAACTTCTTCTAGAACCTTAAAGTCCGGGGTCACTAGAAACAGGGGATCAACCAGTAACGACGCCCAAGGGTCCTTGCAGCGAGATACCACACAACTTGACAACCTCCCAGAGTTGTCTATGCATATAAGATGATTAGTCGTAACTACTCATCCTTGTACAGTTTAACTTGACATCTTCCCCAAGTCACAGTGTAACAACTCAGTAAGATTAACAAACTCGGAGTTTAACCTTGCCTCTCATGAATTCATTCCTACTTTTGCATATTCATCTTTAACATGACATCATTTATAGGATTAACTTGTATTAACCCTAACCTTTTGTTCATTATCGTGTGCCAAATCTTATAAACCTAGCATTTGTCTTTATCACATTCATATATATATATCGTACAGGGTTAACGGAGAAAAACCTACCAAAACCCTAGCATTAGGACTATCAGGATTATGTTACCATGAATTGCGATAAGCTACAAGTGCTACCATACATTCATACAATAACACAGAAATACAAACATAACACAGCACAACATCACACAACGCACAGGGCAAAACTACTCTTCACGTGTTAATATACAACTACTATATTAACATGTATCGCCATCCAAACCAAAAATCTAAACGTTACCTTCTTATTGTAATTTCCTCACACGCACGCTCAACTTTTTCTTTACGTCTCAACGGATGGAATCTCCAAATCCTATATCATGGTATGGTTCACATATTAGTACATTTGTTTGTTCGCGTTACGGTGTTAAACATGCTTATTCATACTTTGTGCAAAACCATTAGTGCTAATTGTGAGTGTTTAGAGTCGTTTTGGGATCAAAACGATCATTCTTGATCCAAAAGGTTCTGAGATGACATCCCAACCTCTACGTCGGATATCCCGACCTCTGGAACGGGTGTCTTGATGTCTGGAATGAACGTTCTTGTCTTTGAAGTAAGTTTCTCGGCCTTTGGAACGAGTATCCTAGATTCTGTCCATCTTGATCTTTCGTCGTATTTAAATCTATAACTTATTATATATAACTCTAAAAATTATTCCGTAAATTTTAACAAAAACTAAACTTCATGATCTTTCCAGTGACATAAAGTTTCCACCATAAAACCTTACCAATAATAGCAGTTAATTAGTTCAAGTTTATATTTCATGCTAGTTCAGGCAGTTTGACTTTATTTCATTAATTAGCTCATAACTCTCTACATACAACTTTAAATAATTATTGATAAACTGTTCTGGAAACTAAACTTCCATACCTTTTCATTAATATAAGGCTTGTCTTTTAAAACTTCCTATATAATTTTATATAAAGTAACAAATTTATTTCTATAACCAGTTTTTACAGATTAACATATCCGTACGTTTTGATTTATAACTTAAGATTCTCATATCCGAATCATGATTTATTAACTTTTATAGAAACTAAACACATGAGGATTCAATATATATTAATATCATGATTTATTAAAGAGTGTATAATTTTCCATAAAATCTCTAATCAAGAAGATTACTTTCTCTCAATGGTGGTAAAAATGGCCCGAAGCTTCAACAATTTTTTCAGATTTTCTGGCCTAAATTCAAACGCACGTAACTTCCTCGTTTCTTAACCAAATTGGGTGATTCTTGATTCATTGAAAACTTCAGAAGGTCCTATACAACTTTGTTTCAAGACTTATTTGCTGAATCAGGCTCTAACTAGAGTCAAGACGCATTTATTTTTAGAAACTTGTGTGGTTGGTTTGTTAATTTTTATGTTTTACACAATCAATTCAATCCCAAATGATCTAAAACTTCATAAACATAACATTTATTTAGTTCTTGTCATTTTTGTTCAGTTTTAGGCTTGTTTGATACATAAAATCATAGGTTTCCGGGTCTCACGAGCATAACTCGTCTTTTAGCTCATAAACGCATTTCAACCATCCGTGGCTTGTTTTCCTTATCGTTTCTTTTTTTATTAGTTATAAATGGACTGTATGAGACTAAGCTATGAGAGTTGCAGCGCTTACCCTCTTGTTAAAACGGTTTTGAGCCGGGTTTGATTTGGTATGGCTAGCTCGGTTCCACTCCTTTGAACGGGACGTACTTGTGCCGCTTACTTCCTTCTTCCTCTCGTGTTTTCCTTGCAATCCAAGCTGATTTTCCCCTTCTTTCCAAGCTGCTCCACAACCCCGGTTGTTGGTTTGCAAAGAGATATGGCAAGAGAAGGAAGGAAAGCATAAGAATGAGAGGATTTGCATGAAAGTGGGATTTAGTTAGTGGAGATCTTTGGTGGAGTTGGTGTGGTGCGTGGTGGCTAGATCAGGGAGAGAGGAGTGGAGATCGTAGGAGAAGTAGTGGGGAGAAAAGGAGGGAAAGGAGTTTAGTGGGTTGTTTTAAAAAAAAAAACATCCCCGTTCCGTTTAATCGCAGGACCAGTTAATCCCACATCTTCCACAGTATGACCACGCTCGAAAAATCATGTTATTAATTAACATATATTTTTTCAAATTTTTCCGCGATAAAAAGTTATCCCAACTTTGTCATAAGTTTTAATGTTATGAACGTAATGTTACGTCTCAAAACTTTGAAATGAGATTCGTTTTTCTCTTTTGATTTATTATAAACGAAAAAATGCATATTTTGTCACGTTTATTAATTTACAAACTATTATTTGATCATAATTTTTTTATATTTATTTGATCTCAATTTCTGAGGCTTTGCATGTATGCTTGTCGATTTTGTGTATTTTATTTTTTGGGTCTCACTCCTACTTTATTTGTAATACCCCAAGAAAATGGTTAAATGGTTTGATAGTACTACCTATACCAACAAGATCCACCTTCCTTTTCGGTAGCCCATCACTTTAGAACTCCGCAGTTAAGTGTGCTTAACGCAAAGCAATACGGGGATGGGTGACCTCCTGGGAAGTTTCCCAGGGCATGCGCGAGTGAGGCTAAAGCGCGCACTGAAAGGACTAGTGTTGGTCTGTGGGACCAGTTGTCAGCCTGACGAGCGGTTCTTGGTGACGACCCAGTAGCAAGGATTTGTCTGGGGCGTTACAGTATGGTATCAGAGCAACCCTGCGACCGCGTGCTGGACCTGTGGACAAGTGGTCCAGGTCAGCCGCCTAGCGTGGGAAGGTTCTGGGGCTGTGTGTCGTGCTTGAAGTCGCAACGAGGACGTTGCGTTCTTTAAGTGGGGGGCTCCTTGGAAGTTTCCCAGGGCGTGCGCGAGTGAGGCCAAAGCGTACTGAAAGGACTAGTGTTGGTCTGTGGGGCCAGTTGTCAGTCTGACGAGCGGTTCTTGGTGACGACCCAGTAACAAGGATTTGTCCGGGGTGTTACAATATTGAATTGACCGAAATAACAAATGTTATTTTCATGACCAAATATGGCAACCAATTTGGCAAAAGCCAAATTTTGACAATGAAAAAATCATCCATTGGAATAAGTTTTTTTTGGAGCTATTGCTAAACTTTAGCTATAATAACTTGTTGAGTCAAACCCCTTATCTTGTAATATCCCAGTATGTATCAAGATTGAGATTGATTTGTCTGGAAAATAAGCCTATAATGGATGCGTAGTAAGGATGGTTCAAAGAGGAATGCGGCAAGGCTGCCTCAGGGAGGAACGCAAGAAGGTTGGGCATTTGGGTTTCTGCAGTAAGAAATGGTTGATCCTGTATTGTTTATGATTGAAGAAGGTTACTGCACCAAGGCTAAAGGATAGAAGTCTGAGTTCAATAGAAGGGTCCAGTGGATCCTGAATTGCTTCTATGAGGTTACTGCAGCAAGACTGAGAAGCAGTAAGGTTGAGTTCTACAGAAGGTTTCAGAAAAAATCAACGTTCACGGGTTGCCTTTTGTGCTGTGTCAGTGTACTTCTCTGCATTAACACCAGAGATCACGGATTTGTGAATATGGTCCCAGGATGACATGAAAGTGACGTTTTTTAGAAAAGATTAGTTCAACAACAACTAGAAATTTGAGATTGCTGAATACAGGGGCAATGCCTGAGATTTCACGACTTTTTGAATTGTTGAATCTCCTTTTCTTTGAAAGATAAGTGCAGTTACTAAAAATAGCTGAAGGTGAGACGAGAAAGAAGCTGATAGCTGAAGGTCTGAGCCAGTTACTAAAAATAGAGTTGAATAGCATAACTGTTAGATAAACGATTTCAAAAGGCTGTTTCGAGTCCTGTTGAGGAGAAGGAAAGATCTTGTAATCGGTTTGTATTGTCATTTACACGTTGTAAAGTGACAGATTGATTGTGAGTTTAAAACAATCACACGTAGTGCTATCGTGTTGATTTATCACACTGATAATCAAGGGACGACTGGAATAAGGGATATAGACGTATTTTAATTATAAACTCTAACCAATATAAAAACCTTCTTGTTTTTACCTTATTACTTTCAGTATCTTTAACATTACTGCTAATCAAGTTCGACCAACAATAAAGTACAAGGAACCAACGTTACTACAGTATGATTCCGTATTACTGCAGTAAGGTAAAGAATAACTCTACTGTTAAACTAACTTTTGTTAGTCTTACAGTAAGGTTCGAAAAATAGACTATTCACCCCTCTTTTAGTCTCTCAGCAAGCTATATCCTAACCTTCACAACTGATTTGCATGGTGCATTCGACTTACTCTCATGTGTGTTACTCGTTGTTTCATTTGAATTACTCCCTCTGTCCTATATTATAGGTCATATTTTTTATTCAGATAGTCCTAAAATATAGTCAACATATCATATTTAGTAACTTTTTCACATGAAAAACACCAAGACAAGCATCATTTACTATAATAATTCGCTATCTCCTCTCGCAATTGTTACTGTAAACTCCACAATCACTTGAAAAATATTTCTTTTTTTCATCAAATCGCATAAAAATTCAATACACAAAAATCCACGTGTCGAGTTAAAGTAGAGGCTATATTATGGGACGGAGGGAGTATAACATTATTATATATTTTATTATTAAGTATATATTTTTAAAAGATTGTTTTATTATTAAATTATATTTGATTGTAATGCAACATGTATTTGTTTAAAAATATATGAGTTAAACTATGATTGATCGTCGTGCAACACGTAAGATTTGTGAGAGAAAATAAAAAGAGTTTGATTGTTGTGTGATACTGATCAAAATTTAACTCAACAAATAAAATAAAAAAAAAAGAGTTGCAATTTGAATAGATTGGAGAAAGCTTTTATATATATGAGAAAGCATTATTTTAACAAAAATATCCATTGTTGTTGGTAGGTTTGGATTTATAACAATGATATATATATATATATTCGCTTCATCTTTTTAGAGAAATTAAATGATTTAACCTAAATATTAAACTTTGTTAAGTATCAAACCTTTGATGATTCTTCTCAATGTCATTAGATTATGTAAATGTAGCTACAACAAGAAACTTGTCTACCTAAGTTTAAAGATGATCAAAATTAATTTGAAATCATTTTATAATATTGAGAAGGATGTTTGATTTTTTTTAACATTAGCTTTAAGCAAATTTTCTATTTAAAGTCATAATTAATTTGAAATTAATTTTTTTCCTAATGGAAAAACTAAAACTGTTTTCAACCTAATAAAATAATTTTAAATTATTTCTTTTATCAAATATCAAAATAAAATTATAATCATCAATAAAATTATAATCAAACACTCTCTCCGTCCGTCCCATAACACATGCAATTTTTTTTTGGACTGTCACAATTTACTTGTAAATTTTCTCTTTTAGTTAATGTTTAATTTTAAAAAAATCACATCAATCATTTTGTGTTACAGTACATCCACTACCTCCTCTGACAACAATCCTGTTATCCCTAAAAAATATTCTTTTTTTATTAAATTCCATAAAAATTCAACACACACAAAAAATTGTCATTTAGCTATGGAAAAAATCTATCGCAAAAATAAGATTATCAGCCAGAAAGTCAAACCTGTCGCTAAATTTACATAAATATATTCATATATTAGCGGCGGATTCCATCACAAATTAGGTCAAAGACATAAGACTTAACGACGGCTTCCGTCGCTAAATTGACAGGGAATTTTGAAAAAAATAAGATGAGGTTTAGCGACGGATTCCGTCATTAAACCTCATCTTATATGCAGCAGGCCCCCCCCCTCACTTTCCCCAGCCACCCAGCCTCTCCGCCGCAGCCGCACCCGGCCAGCCACGCCCAGCCACACCTAGCC
>JAOVYX010017988.1:0-50657 GCA_035668315.1 Drosera spatulata | reverse complement strand
TATATATTTTTGGATAGTGAATCTTTTACAAACATAAAAATATATATGAGACTCACAAATTAGAGACCTTAGACAATGGTCTAATTCTTTATACCGTTGGGCCAGCCCTGATGATAAAGGGCATCTCAGTGGTTATGTTAACGCTCATGGAGCTATCTTATTTGGTTTTTCGTTGCAAATTTTTAAAATTTGAACAATAAATGAAATAAAATAATAGAGCACATGGAATCAAAAAATTAACAATATTTTAAGTACTTGCTTTGTATTGAATACAAAGTTCACAGGATCATGTAATGTTGATACGGTGACTTGAGCCTGAGCCTGTCAGCAGGACGATTGCTTTAAATATAGTTCATAATCAAGCAATATGACACATATAATTGACACACATAAATAATTATACAGAAACGAAAGCTTCATGATCCCCAGAAGCATTAAATCGAAGTACAATAGAGACAATGAAACACAACAACCACATCTAGATGTTAGTTCCCCCCAACTTCACATATGATTTTTATTGAAATGAGTGGAAAAACAATGTTCAAGGTTTTTTTTTTTTAAGTGATTCGAAAACTAAAGGCTGAAATTGAGAGAATACGTTACTTAGAAATGATACGGCTTGCATTCTCTAGTCGATGATCATTGAGTTCTCTTCTTGGACACATCATGGTCTTCGTCTTTGATACAGAGAAACCAGCATGATGACATAGAACCCTTACTCAGTATCTTCATGGATCGATTTTCACTTTCATACGAAAAAAACACAACATGTGCGATATAGACAGTATAAGAATTGGAGTAAATGGTTAGCACATACCTGCAATGATTGGGGCTTGAGTTGAGCTCTCAACTCCCTAACTGCAGACTGAAAAGCTATGAAGTTATTTTGAGAAGTATATATATCAGGGCACGTGTTGTTGACTCCTAAAAAAAATACAAAAACATTCAGCTGCCATACGTGTTTCTGCTAGACTATCCTAGAATCATAAAATATCCAAAACAACCAACATGGCTGGGTACGGCAAGGCAATTGTTATCCCTAGAAGTTCCAAATCCACCGTCAACAACACGACCTTTCCTGGAAAAGCTACCGACTTATTGCACCAATAACTTCAAATACTCCAAAGAAACCTTATGACTCAAAGTCCAAGAAGCACTCTTATTAATCATACTTCACTGGAGTAGTGATGTTGAAGTGAAATCTGGACAGCTGCTGGGGGTTATGGAGATTACTGACCATAACTCTGCAACCAGAACATGAGCCCGTCTTGAGTTTCACCGCAAACTGTTTTAAGTGCGCAACAAGGTTACTGGAATATAAAAGGCATTATTCAGATCCCTTGGTACAATAAAATAAACTCGTTCAGGCAAGTGAACAATGAAAATCTTCTTGAACTCCTAGAACGATAAAAGCGACTAAGGTCAGAATGGTTCAAAAGGATCAGAATGGTAAGACAAGATTTCCTGGTGTGTTCATAAAATCCTTACCTTAGGTTTAGTGATGTGAGGAAGACAGACTGGGCATTAAGGATAAAGAAGCGTTTCGAAGTTTGGTCTCCACCAGCATGCTACATAAATAGAAAGACACTATCTTCAGAAGGAAGACGCATACCTCGTACTTCTGAATATACTCCTCACACTTCTAAAGGCTGGAAATTGGAGGAAGAAAACAGAGAGGAGAGCAAAAGGGTAAGGAACAAAAAAGTTCCAAAGATCCTAAAACAAGATACAACATAATATAAACTGAAGTCACCAATACCTCTCACACAGCTTAATGATCATTTCTGTTGTCTCTCCAGACGGGGTCTATTGCACTTTCGAATTTACCTAAAGAAAAGAAATAAAATTACATAAATCACTGATCTTCAATAAGGCAAATCATAAATTGGCCACTGTTTTCAACTTCACAAATATTAATGACCGAGAAACTGAATCAAGGAATTCACACCAATCACAGGTTGGAAGTTAACATATATACCCAGATGTAAACATTACTCTCCACATGAAAGCCACTGAAAAACAATTGAGTGCACCACCACCAGCCTGCACTATCCATGCATTCGTAGCTCAATTCAAACATACATAGTATCGAGCAAAACCAACACAATCACAGCGAACTGATCAACGAACCATGCAAGTCAACTCAATTTAGACATCAACAAGCTCAAGATCCCTAATGAATACCCAAACGAAGCCATCACTCGAAGGCCATTAAATTTCTATCAATAAAGACAGATATAAACATTACATACCTTCTTGTTCTCAAAAACGTTGTCGTCACCTTCGAGCTCCCCGAACCCCCTTAAGCTACCTTCAAAACACACCAAACACAAACCCAAAAGCATTTCAAACAACTAATCAACACAAATAAAACCCAGAATCGAATTCCAAAATGGTGAATTCACATGAAACCTGAGATCCTAGTGCTTCGAGAGCCAGCGAAGTCCCCGACGCAAAAAAAAAAATCTGTTCACACAAAATCTAGCGTGATGAGGAGATAAAATTGTCAACCCCTAATTGGATGAAGAGGAAAAGGTGAGGACAAACTTGTTGAAATGTTCGTTGGTTCAACCCAACGAACTTGATCTTGTGGTCCATTTTTTGTTATTTTCTTTGTTCTTATCTATTCAGAAAAGACAGGGACAACAGAGGCGATATACACATAACAAACACAGCAAAATAGTAAGCAACAGAGAGCAAACTGAGGAAATAACTGGTCTACGCAATTAGAGGAAAACAGCCGGATCAAGGACCATCCATGGTCGGATTAAGCGGATTTTCGATGAGTGTGTACAGACATCATGTTGTTCGTATTCAACGATTGGATCATTCATCGGGATTGCGTACAGCCAACAATCCTGTCCCGAACAGCAACGACAGTTTTTAACGAAATCTATCCTTATTCTCTTGGTGGTGTTGTTCTTGCTTGTAGATCTTCACTATATACTTGTGAATCCCGTCATTATGGGATTAGAGGCGTTTTCGTCTTATTTGTGGTGATATGTAGGTTGTGTATTTAGTGGAACTTAGTTTTGTACCAAAACCTTAATAGTGAAGATTTTGGGTGGACTCCGAGATCGGTCCCGTGGTTTTTACTTCCTATATTTTGGGAGGTTTTTCACGTTAAAAATACTGTGTTAAGCTCGTCTTTGATTTGTCGGATTGCATATTGTATTTTGGTTGATTGGAACATTTTCTCGCAGGTTTAAGCAAATCAGAACGGTTATCGTTTTTCCCCAATAAGTGGTATCAGAACATCTGTGATTTGCTTAAACGATGAAAATTAGTACCCAATGAATGGTTAGTTTAAATGGAAGAAACTATCATGTGTGGAAAGGACAAATGGAGAATCTCCTATACGTTAAGCGATGACACTTACTAGTTTTCGGTGATAAAAAGCCGGATGATAAACAGGATAACGAATGGATCCTAAAGCATAAGGTTGTATGCGATTTCATTGGACAGTTTGTTGATGATAATGTGATGAATCACATTAATAAGGAGTCAAATGCTACGAAATTATGAAGCAAGTTGGAGTTCTTATATGCTAGAAAAATCGACAGCAACAAAATGTTTCTGATTAAACAGTTTATGGGCTTGAAATATAGGGATGATCAATATGTATCCGATCACTTGAATGAATTTCAAGGGATTTTAGATCAGTTGTCTACCATGAATATTAAGTTTGAGGATGAGGTACAAGGACTTTGGTTACTTGGTACCTTATCAGACTCTTGGAAGACTTTCCGTATGACTTTGAGTAATTCAGCTCCTGAAGGTGTCATCACCTTTGACTTTACCAGAAGTGACATTTTGAAAGAGGAAATGAGAAGAAAAATTCAATGTTCTTCCTTTTCTTCCTATCCCGATACTTTAGTGAGTGAGAGTAGGGGGAGGAGCGAACGTAGAGGTCAAAAGGGTAAATACAAGGGTACTAACAAATCCAAGTCGTGGCAAAAAAATATTGAATGCTATCATTGTGGTAAGATGGGCCACATTAAGAAAAACTGTTTTCACCTCAGACGAGAGAAGAAAAATGGTGCTAGCAGTAGTGAAAGAAAAACGTTATTGCGTGTTATGAGGATAATATCAATTTAGCATGTATTAGTACGAGTTGGGTGAGCGACAGTGGAGTCTCGCTCCATATCACATCAAAGAGGGACTTCTTTCATTCTTACACACCGGGGGACTTTGCCTCTTTGAAAATGGAAAATGACGGCCTCGTCAAAGTGATAGGTGTTGAAAATATGTACTTGAAGACTAGTAATGGATCAAAGGTAGTTCTCAGGGACGTCAGACATGTACCAGATATCCGTCTAAATTTGATTTCATATTGCAGCACTTTTACAAACGACTCTTGGAAACTCAGTAAAGGTCCCTTAGTTGTGGCTAGAGGAAACAATGAGTCTTTTTTGTATTTGTTGCAAGCTAAGGTTTCTGCGGACAGATGCAATGTTGCAGAAAAAGAAAATGCAACTGAGTTATGGCATAAAAGGCTTAGCCATATGAGCGAGAAAGGTATGAGTGTGTTACCCAAGAAGAATTTACTCTTTGGAGTAAAGAGTGCGAAACTTGAGAAATTTGCACATTGCTTGGCTAGAAAACAGCATAGAGTATCTCTTTAAAATGTCACCCTCCTTCCAGAAAATCAGATCTATTAGAGTTGGTACATACAAACGTTTATGGTCCGATTCGACCAGCGATACTTGGTGGTGCAGTTTATTTTGTCACCTTTATTGATGATCATTCAAGAAACCTCTGGGTTTATTTCTTGAAGACAAAAGACCAAGTGTTAGGTGTATTCAAATAGTTTCAAGCTTCAGTTGAGAAACAGACTGAAAAGAAGTTGAAATGCGTCCGTTCAGACAACGGTGGTGAATATATTGGCCCGTTTGATGAATATTGCAGACAGCATGGTATCAGATACCAGAAGACACCTCCTAAAACTCCTCAATTGAGTGGCATAGTTGAAAGAATGAACAGAACTTTGGTAGAGAGAGTGAGATGTTTGATTACAGATGCTAAACTTCTAAAATCATTTTGGGGGGAGGCATTGAATACTGTGGTTCATGTTCTCAATCTTTCTCCGATAGTTGCTTTAGATGGTGATGTGCCAGACAGGGTTTAGTACGATAAAGATGTTTCCTACGACCATCTGAGAGTATTTGGGTATAAGACCTTCGTTCATGTTTCGAAGGATGAAAGGTCCAAGTTAGATGTCAAGACTCGTGAATGTATCTTTCTTGGATATGGTTCTGATGAGTTCGGCTATAGGCTTTTTACGATCCAGTTGAAAATAAAATCGTCAGAAGTAGAGATGTGGTGTTCATGGAAGACCAGACAATGGCAGACATTCAGAAGAAGACAGTATTCCAAGATTAGGATGAAAGTATTGAAATTGAAGTGATCCCGAGTACCGATTTGCAGAGGCAGTTCAGGATGAGGTCTTTGATGAGGTTTCAGATCAGATTTGGAATGATGCTCAACTTGAGTTTGAGGAATTGGAGGCGGATCAGGCACAATACGACCAACAGGGTGCAGATGGGTTTGATGTTCAGGCAGAGGATATTGCTGATGCTCAGTAGCAAGCACCGATAGTTCCACCAGTTACTGGTACGAGACAGTCTACCAGAGTTCATACGTCGTCCAGTAGATACTCGTCTGATGAGTATGTGTTGTTGACAGATTCGGATGAGTCTGAATGTTTTCAAGAAGCCGTTGTTGATAAAAAGAGATAAGTAAATGGATGCAATGCAAGGCGAGATGACTTCCTTGCATGAAAATCATACTTATGAGTTGGTGGCTTTATCAAGAGGCAAGAAAGTTTTGAAGAATCATTGGATTTACCGGTTGAAGCATGATGAGAATACTTCACAGCCGCGATACAAAGTTAGATTGGTCGTCAAGGGTTTTAGTCAGAAAAGGGAGATTGATTATGATAAGATATTCTCACCAGTTGTGAAAATATCTTTAGTCAGAGTTGTTTTGGGTTTAACAGTCAAACTTGATCTCGAGGTCGAGCAGATGGATGTGAAGATAGCTTTCCTTCATAGCAATTTGGAGGAAGAGATATACATGGAGCAACCAGAGGATTTCAAGGTCAAAAGTAAGGAGAACTTTGTTTGCAGGTTGAAAAAAAGTTTGTACGGATTGAAACAAGCGTCGAGACAGTGATACAAGAAGTTTGAGTCTTTTATGGGGGAGCACGCCTACCAGAAGACTACTTCAGATCACTGTGTCTTCGTGCATAGATTTTCAGATGGCAGTTTCTTCCATTTAAACTAACCATTCGTTTGATACTAATTTCCATCGTTTAAACAAATCACAGATGCTCTGATACCACTTATTGGAAAAAGATGATAACTTTTGCGATTTGCTTAAACCTGCGAGAAAATGTTCCAATCAATCAAAGTACAATATGCAATCCAACAAATCAAAGACGAGTTTAACACAGCACTTTTAACGTGAAAAATTTCCCATATTTAGGGAGTAAAAACCACGAGACCGATCTCGGAGTCCACCCAAAATCTTCACTATCAAGATTTTGGTACAAAACCAAGTTCCACTATGTACACAACCTAGATATCACCACAAATAAAACGATAACGGCTCTAATCCCACAATTATAGGATTCACAAGTATATAGTGAAGATTTACAAGCAAGAAGACCATCACCAAAAGAATAAGGATAGATTTCATCAAAAATTGTCGCTGCTGTTCAGAACAGGATTGACGGTTGTACGGAACCCCAATGGACGATTCAAACGTTGAATACGAAGAATATGATGTCTGTACACGCTCACCGAAAATCGGCTTGATCCGACCACGGATGGCCTTTGACCCGGCTGTTTTCCTCTAATTGCGCAGATCAATTTTTCCCTTAGTTTGTTCTCCGTTTGCTTGCTGCTTTCCTGCGTTTGTTATGTGTACATCGTCTCTGCTGTCCTTGCCATTTCTGAATAGATAAGAGCAAAAAAAATAACAAAAAATGGACTCACATCATCAAGATTTGAAGGAGATGTCCCGAGCATGAAATCTCACACGATGCAATACGAATCAAATTCTCTTTCTATTATGGAGAAACATAAAAACTGAAACAGATGCTCAAGGTAGCAAAATCATTATTCACCTTGCAGCCGCGACCCTGGATCACGGGGAGTTGGATTTGCCAAAGAATTTAGATCGTTGGGCTAATCAATTTGAGAGCTTCTCGTCCTTGTCGTTGTTGCGCTTGATCAAACGAAGCCTGATTCGAGGTAAAATTCTGGTCGAAGCTAGGTAGGTTTGAGGAGTAGGGATTGCCGTCTCCCGTCGGATAAGAATTAGATGGGCAGTTGAAAGCATCACAATTGGAACGTTTCAGGCCTGTGTCCAGTGTTAGTTTACATTGGAGGAGAAGATGGAGAGTGAAAGAAGTTAGGGAACGGTAATGGGGAAGATGGAGATGGCGAAGAAGATGGGGAGTCCAGGGAATGAGGAGGCAGTCGGGGGCAGAAGGCAGGTGACGTCATGTTTTTTTTGCTTGTTTAAGATTTTGGATGTGAAATTACGCTCTTATCTTTCCTGACATATCATGAGATATTATTTTGAATTATATATATATATATATATTGATGTGAAGGTTAAACGTAATTCAATATCTTAAGTTTTTGGAGACAAATCTTTGCACAAGGATAAATTAATTTGCTTGATTTTCTCTACTTTCTCTAACGAAAGATATACTCCATAATAGTTACCTTACAAATATTATTGCATCTCAAATTTAATCTAGTTAGCATGAATAATTGTTAGACTTCACCATATTCAAACCTCTTTCTTTGCCATTCCTCAAAGATCTTGGCGCCTAGGCAACTTTTCACATCGTGCTTCATCTTTGAATGTCTGAATGTCACTATGGCGATCAAACTTCAATCAAGTTCGAAGATTTTCGTGTTCTGTTGCACCTTTTGGTGTTTCTCCTCGTGGAGAGATCAGTTCTTACAAGCCAAACAATGCAACAGTCATTGATCCAGCAGCTGACAGTTCGGCGATGAATTCTGTATACAGGAAGGAGCTAACATCGCCTGCCATATCATTGTACTCCAATGAGGGACAAAGATTACTGGATGAAGCGAGGGCAGCAGGCACCGCGGCTGGATTCTTTGAGATTGCCACTAATCTCGTGACACAACAGAAGCTTACATACTGCGGTCTTTCTAGCCTGACTACTGTCCTGAACGCGTTGTGCATTGATCCTCGACGTGTGTGGAAGGGTCCTTGGCGTTGGTACGACGAGACCATGTTGGTGACCGACGAGGAGCTGTTGAGACAGGCCAATATCGAAGGGCTCTCTTTTCAGAATATTGTGGACTTAGTGCCCAAGGATAAGGTGAAAGTCGAGGCCTTTTTCGCCACTGACAGTTCCTTGTCTGAGTTTAGATGGCGTGTACTGGAAAGCTATTCTACGGATTCTGCTTATGCTCTTGTTGGTTACTCTAGACCTGCATTAGGGCAGTCGGGTGCAGGACATTATTCGCCCATCGGTGGTTACCATGACGCTAGTGCCAATGTTCTTATCATGGATGTTGCACGATTCAAGTACCCGCCACATTGGGTCCCGTGTTCTAATCTTTGGGAAGCGAGGTCTGTGGTAAACGAAGTTACAGGGAAGCGCAGAGGGTTCACGGTCATCTCCAAACCTTGAGTTATGAGGCAGTTTAAGCCTTTAAGGTTTGGTTATGCGGCTGTTTCGGGATCTTATGTTTGTTGAATGTTGATTCATATCAGCCATGCATGTTTAGGGTTCTAGTTAGCCCTGTGACTGTTTTGTAATTCGTGCACGATCTGTTTAGGGATAGAAGATCGTGGACTTTGATTGGATTGTGCTCTTTCCTTTCACATTTTTTGTCGTGTATTGCTTTGATCTAAATTTATCAGCACAGGTTGTCGATTTATTTCCGAAACTAGATTTATCTGAAATCTTAGTCTCCTGCTTTCTTATTAGCAGTCACCAGAAAGTTTGGTTAAGCTGTTGCTCTTGAACCTGTGTTCTTTCCATGGACGAAGACGTTTAGTCTCCTGTACCTTCCTGTGTTCTTATTTAGATACCACCCTAGATGTAAAACGGTTAAGGTTATTCGATTATCCTTTGTTAATGACCTTATATTTTTTGTCGTGATGATGAGCGTTCAGTACCCTGTGTTAAGAATACTCTTGATGATTTTGCTGAGATCAGGGCTAGAGTGGAACGAGCCAAATGACAAGGTATCTACAGGCTGTAGCGTATCATTCATTATGTTTTCGCCTGTTTCGGAATCTCCGGGATTGTTTTTGCGCCTATAAGATTAGAGAGTCCGAATTTAGGAGTAAGCATTTCCGCAAATAAGTCTCATTTGGTCGCCGGCATGTTCAATGATGCTGTTGTTGGCACGACAAGGTTAGTCAACCTTTTTCATCACGGCGATCAGGATTGCTGGAATAGGTGGTTAACAAAGAGATGAACCAAATGACCATACCCAAAAAAAAAAAAAAAAAAAGGGAGAGAGAGAGAGATGAACCAAATGGTTGTATTAAGCAAAGAACAAGATGTGAAATTAGTAGGTGAAATTAGGAACTAAAGGAAGCAAACTTGTAACCTGTGAGAGCAGGCAACTACCAACTTCTATTTTGGCAATAAAAGCATGCGATCGATACTCATCTAATCGACATAGTAATTTGATACGCACCTTCTTCATTACTACTTTTGGTTGTCCAGGAGGGCACTGCTTATATCAAGAAATCGTTTCTCCGTTCGTTCGTAACAGAAATAACACTATAAATCTCATCATTTTTCAGGTCGTGACGAAAATATTATGAAGTCAATAGTTAAGTTGACTTCTTTGATGCTCTTATTTGCCCACGTATATGATTTTGTCTTGTCCATTGGCTAGAAACGGCGCCACCTCGATGAAAACGCTGCATTATCCATTGGGCTCAAACATTCATCCATTTCAGCCCCCTGTTTCCAACCGACGCCTTCGGTTTGGGAGTTTTTTCGGTTTGGGCCCCTGTTTTTTCGTATTCATATAGTCGATGCGATGTGATACAAGGCAACATGTGTAGCACTTTTTCATGTTCTGTGGACTGCGAGGAGTTAGGACCACCTTAGTCAAAGTGGGTGTTACGAGTTGATAAGTTGCAGTGTTAGACTTTCTGTTGTCTTGTCGACGATGGTTGCATAATTGATCGTTTACCCCTTATGTGGAGTTGGCATCGACCAATGACTATTACATGATAGTTAAATCATTCTTTTAGCAGTAAGTTTTGATTGGGATGAAAGCAGTCCATCGATAGTTAATTGCACAAAGGCATGAGACTTGATAAGTAGAAATTGTGCTAGAGTGTGTGTACTACATTACGTTATCCTAACTGCATTAGTCGATGTTGACAAGCTCAGAATGAACAAGATTTTAACAGTAACAACAAATGATAGAAAAGTTGCGTCCTTATTCTAATCCTAATGAATTTTATTCTAATTATATCGAAATCCAGATCCAATCATTTCTCGTAATTATAAATTTGTTTTCATAATATTATCCACTTTCAAAAAAAAAAACATGTATATAATATTTTCAAATCATATACTGATTGATATTGACAAACTCAAAACAAACACTTTTGAGATTAATCAACCACAACATCAAGCTCATCATCTCAAAAAATTATCTAATAAAAGTGTCCTATATCTCGAGATGGATAAGATTAACCACTCCACTCCCATCACATCCTCTAATCTCTTCCTCCCTCCTAATAACAACATTACTAATCTCATCTCATCTACTTAATCCCAAGACAGCAACACACCACCCAACCCTCGCCTTCACCAGTACACATATTCCCATGATTTCAGATAAGCTCAAAACACCACGACACCAAAACAAACCCACACCATGACCTCTCCCACCACCACCTCTCCGCCGCCGTCCACCATCGATTCCACGGACCGAGTCGACTCGGACTTCATCGTCATCCTCGCGGCACTCCTCTGCGCCCTCATCTGCGTCTTTGGCCTCGTCGCCGTCGCCCGATGCGCCTGGCTCCGCCGCTTCGGCATCTCCTCCACCTCCACCACCTTCCTCGCGAACAAAGGACTCAAGAAAAAAGTCCTAAAATCTCTTCCGAAAGTTACGTATTCCATTGAGGAGAAGATAGGGGTGGAAGATTGCGCGATCTGTTTGACGGAGTTCGAGGGAGGCGACGAGGTAAGGGTTTTGCCGCAGTGCGGGCACGGGTTCCATGTGATCTGTATCGACACGTGGTTGGGGACGCACTCGTCGTGTCCGAGTTGTCGGCAGGTGTTGGTTGCCGCGGCTCGGTGTCAGAAGTGCGGGGGATTGCCGGAGAGATCGAGTGGTGATCGTGGTGATCCGGCCGCTGGAGTGGTTACTTTGTTTCCGTAGAAGTTGATGTCGAATGTCGCGGTCAGTGTGTATAGTGTTAGATGATCAGGAATGGTGATGGCGATTCAATTGTAGTAGCCGAAGATGTGGTAGTGTTGGTTTAGGGATTATCAATCACATCGGCAGGCAATCGGCGATAAGAAGATCGAGAAAGCGGTCGATTGTTGTGCTTGAGTTATGGTTATATATATGGTGTTCGATCTTGCTGAATCATTTCGGTGATCTCGAGCCGTTGTGATTGTGTTTGATTGTCTGGAATGTTGTTTACAGGTGAAATCCACCGAGATATTTGCGGGTAAGTTTTCGTGGAGATAAAGAATTAATAGAATATATACGTAAACAATTCATAATTTATCGATTTAAATTTTTGAATTAACAGATTGGTTCAATTTATGTGTATTCTTTCGATTTGGAACAAAATCAAATGTGAAAACGTATTCTTGGAGTCGATCGTTGAGTCAGTGAGTTCTTGAATGATTGAGGAGATCTAGAGTGAGGATAAGGAGATATGAAGAATGCTGATAAGATCATATCAAATGTAGAAATGATAAAAGCTTAACTTTGACCAAAGTGTCCAAGATTTTGCTCTTTTTGATAAACTAATACAGTATTAGTCACTAATGCAACATGGGTCGTGCAAATCTGGAGTGAAAGCTATGTAGCTGGTATTAAAGATTATCCCATTCTTGATGAAATTCACGTGGGAAGAAGTCTCAAATGAAAAATATCTACCTTTTTATGATACGATAATGATACCTTTTTCCAAACACTTTATGCTCTGCATTTCATCTACGATCGACAGTGCGTTTAGCTGCTAGTGGATTTAGCTACAGTCACGTTACTCGATATCATTTCGTTAGCAGCTCTATATATGTAAATGAACGAAAAGCCTCATTTCCATGATCCAAAACATACGAAGTAATGAACGAATCATTAAATCATCAACAAAAACTAATCACATCTGTTGCGAATTTGGACTCTCCCATATATCATAACAAAGAAAACAATATTTCAGCGTTATGATCTCGGTTCTAAGGTTCGGCGAAGGAACCATTAAAGGACATTCGACCTCACCCTTCCCATCGCCGCCCCACCAACACCTCCATCCACCGTCGCCGCCGCCGCCGTCGGCCCACATTTCCGACACCACTGTTTCTCCGACACCAAAACTCTCCGACAACTCGGACACGACGAGTTTCCCCGCAACCATCGATCAACACACGCCACATGGAACCCGTGCTCGCACCCAGGCAAAACCCTAACCTCATCGCTCTCCTCGAACTCCGTCAAGCAGATCGCGCAATCGATCATCTTGTCTCCATATCGATCCGCTGAGTACGAGACGATCGGGAATGAATCGAGGATCTTTCGACCAATGCCGGCGGTGGAGGGAGAATGAGGAGAGGTGAAAGTCAGGTTGTGGTCTAAGCGGCGGAGGAGGAAGCAGAGGGCGATGGGGAGGAGAGCGATGAGCGTGATCGTGGCGGAGATGAGGGCAATCAGTTGGAGGAGGAGGCCGTCGATCGCGAGCCCGGCGTCCGGTGACGGTTGCGGCGATGGTGGTGGTGGCGGCGGCGGCATGGAGAGGTTGTTGGTGGTGATGAGGTTTGTGATCAGCTTGACTTGAGTGATTAATTATCTTTGTTAATTATTTTTTTTATTGAGGATTATCTTTGGTGATTAGTTGTGGATAATTATCAGGTTTGAATTTGATGAGTGAGGGTTGGTGTGTTGGGCTGAGAGGTGTGTGGGCTGATTGTGAGGCCCAAAAGGAGTGGCCTGATTAGAATGTGCGGTGTCTGGGTCTGTTTGTGAGGGCTTGTTTTGTTGATTGGGGTTTCAATCTTTGCTTGCTTTTCAATGCCGATTGCCAGGTGACTGCAATTTTACAATGTGTGTCTCAGGTGATTATGTTGTTTATTTGTTTTTTATTTCATCGAGAGAAAGTGTTCATTGTTCTCTCTTTTGTGCACTCTTCTCAAATCCATCAATGTTATCCAGGGTTTTCAAGAATTATGTAGAGATATAAGAGTATTTCTTTCCTTTTTTTTATTGAATTTTTTGGGGAGAAGGATCCCTTGTTGTCAGGATTGTACATCAACAATCAACAGCTTAAAAAAATGGAAGGGGTTTAAAATTTTGGAAAAGGAAAATAATAAAAGGGCTTGGATGGTTTGATTTGAAGACAGCGCCTCTGCTATCCATTCCTTACAGTAGGGGATCCATGTCCTTTCTGGTGATTTTATGTGAAAATGGATGTGTGATCTCGTGTTTTAATACTTCAATACTGATTATTTCCGCATGCTAGAATGCTTTGACATTGCCTTGTGCATTTCAACAGTGTGCTAATGGTTCTATGATCCTTGATTTGTTGTATCAGTATGTTCAATGCAACGATTATCCTGTGAAATCAGCTTTATAACCATGCACAGAATAAATATGTGATAACGAAGAATTTGGATAGCACTGTGAATTCCTGAAGGCTATAGAGACCAACAGTTTCATTAAGATGCTTGGTTCGTTTTTACTGATATCCTCTGCAGATCATGATGGTCGCAGTTGGCTGAAGGCGGCATCTTGGTTTTGGCAGATTTGTATCTGCTTCTTCCGCGATTCCCATATCTCCTGACGTTGAGCTTTATATGGTATGTAAGTTACTTCGATTCCGAATTTCGGATGCTATATTATAACAGCATGTGTGCTGGTGTCAACCATATTACTGCAATGGAGTCGTTTGTGATCCACCATGTATGCTGATACCATTAATCGATTTAATCAGAAACATGATCCAACTGCGTGTTATGGGTTATTCTCATGTTGTAAAGCTGATTCTGCTGCAAGCACTCTCATTAACATTTAACATACATATCAAACAACACTTTTACATTGACCGAAGAAACAGAAAATACTATGGTTGACGAGTTTCTACTCTTTATTTGGCACTCTCTATCCTGTCTTATAACATACAAACTCACAAGAGGAAGTCTGAAAGAATCGATTGAATGTGCTTTTGAGAAGTATGAAGTACCATCGATTTCTTATAACATACAAACTGTGACTATTTTGCGAACTTCACGTCTGGATTTCTTATAGATGTGAGCCACATATCTGCCATTACCCTCGACGAAAGGCTCCACAGCAAATCTTGCCCCTTCTGAGCTGCTTTCACTTTTCTTCCGGTCTTTCCGAAGCCATATGCGACCAGCCACTGCATAGCGGTAAGCCTCTGCTTCTCGTTATCCCATACGTTCTTCTTAAGTCCTGTCTGAATTTTCATGCCACCAATGTGCAGGCTCACCAGCTTGAATTTCTTATCGTCACTGTATTCATCAACTGTATTAACAGTTGCTTCTGTTGCTTGAATCAGTGCTATGATTGGGCCTCCGACCGCCTCATATCTCCTGAGGGGATCGCGGAGTTGGACGAGCAGAGCTATTGTTACGGTTGCTGAATCATCATGTTCTTCATCGGAGGTGTTGGCGTTGTTGGACTTGATCCAATCCTCAAGTGGGATAGCAGAAGCTAGAGGGTCGCTCCGATCTTTTCCACCTTCAGTGAGGATTCTGCCTGCGAGAGGAGAGACGTCAAATGGGGCATCCTCTTCGCTCATCTCTGCCTGAATCTTCAAGGCATCAATGGACATGACCTCTATTTTCTGCATTGCAAATGCCAGAATCTCCTCAACGGTTAGCGGATCTTCACTCAGGTTCCAGATCCCTGTAGTTATCCGCTCTCTTCTGCCCATGCTCATCGCAGTTGCCATTGTTTTGACAGCAGAAATAGTTCGAGCAGCGCTTGAGCTAGCTCCTTCTTTGTTCCTCCCGCTGATGATTGCTGATGCTATGCCCTCAAAAGCAACCTGCTCTGCAGTTTTTCCCATTATTTCCTCGATGGGCATCAGGGATACAATCTCAGTGCTGAGCTCTTCGAGCCCAATGGCTGCGATCCTCTGAAACAGTTCAAACCCGCTCATGGATCTATACGATGTGAGGACGAATGGTTTTGATAACTGCATAGCAAGCTTTGGAGTGTCTTTCCTCGCCATCGGCAGATCTAAAGGATTCATGGCAGCCAAGTACCCGCCATTCCTTGTCTGCACTACACTGCCCAGACCTTTCCCAAGGTCTGGGAGAAAAACGTTCGATTTTTCATCCGATGTCTCATCACTACCCTCTTGCTTGAGGGAGGGTAAGCCGTACAGATCGCCCTGAGAACCCGTCTCCTCCTCATCTTCGAGCTGCTGCAGGAACTCCCTTGTGACTGCGTCTTCTTCATCATCAAGCCTCTGAGATCCTGTTTCATCCGTTTTGGTCGAGCTCTCGTCGCCCATCATTGTTTCAAGGGCCTTTATCTGCTGAGCGATGGAATCGAGCTCCGTCATTCTCGTGAGATGGAACTGATCCTGCACCATCTCCTTCACATCTTCATTGGAATGAGACTTCACTTCAGTTTTCACAGTGACTTCCTTCTCCTCAACAACCTCTTCCACATTCTCTTGGATCTCAACGCCCTTATCCACGACCTCAAATTCAGGGAGATCAAGCTCTTCGATCTTCGACTCCTGTTCCTTCCATTTTCTAGCTGCAGGAGGTGAAGCATCCGTTGTTGGTTCATCGAGATTCAAGTGATCAATGACTTGAATATCAGCAGCAGTCGTTCCCGGCTGAGACGGAGTCCAAACTTCAGTCTTGCTCGTGATTTTCGGACTAGGGATGCTGAATGACGTCTTGGATTGTTTTCGTGCAGCAGAAGACGAGGCCTTCGCATCCCTCAACTCGCTAGCTTGAGAATATATCACGGCATTCCCATCCTTCTCCATGATCTGAAACCCCAATTTCAACACAAGTTCCGCTCCCTTGGCCTTCCCTGCAAGACTGAAGCTGGTATCCCATTGCCTAATCCTCGCGCCTTGAGTACTCTTCGCTATCGATTCATGAATCAGACGACTCAAATCCACTGAGCTCTTTCCAAAATCAATCTCATCAGTATCAACGGCAAACACATAGATAAAAAACGGCCTAGGCTCGAACTTCAGCTGGTTTCCACTCCCTGGAGTACCATAAACATGACACCTGATAAACAGCGTCTCCTCGAAGTCAGCCGCCCCATGTGAAACCCTAGCCGGCATGGTATTCACTGCGCCATCCTTGGTCTCCTTCTTCCTAACACAAACAGATAACCTCAGACCATTCATCGAAGCGGGCAATCCTTGAACCGATACAACATCAACAGAAAACAAGCAGCTCAGCTTATGCATCCCGATATGAGACAAAGCCCTCATCGGCTTCCAATTCCAAATCCCCTTCTTACCAGACCCCGAAACGCTGTCCTCGAACAGCCTAAGCTCGTCCGGGTTCCCACTCCCGCCTCGAGCAACCGCTGCTAAATCCTCTTCATGATGACCATCCTCTTGTTTCTGCCTTGATCTCCATGGAGACAACGACATCCGCCTAGCCCGCGGCTTGTTGGCCGCTGCAGCAGTTTTGTAATCCGCATTGATTCTTCCACGATCAGGTACCTCATCAACTTGGCCAGATAAGGCTGCTGGCGAGGGGACTGCGTTCCGCGGCAAAGCGAGGGACGCAGTCCTCCGGGTGTGATTCTGATAAAGGGTGTGACTCAAAGCTTCAAGTTCTTGAAGAAGCTGTGTGTTGGACTCCCCTTTCTTGTCCAAGAACTCACTCGCCCCCGCGGCCGCCATCGTTGCTCTTCCGGGTATAATTGCCCCTTCGAGATAACAGTATTTGTTGTTGATGATTAAGAATCAGATCCAGGCAACAGGGATTGATATGTATATGTTGAAAGTGTGTTTTGGTGAGCAAGCTAGGGGTTTTCTCGCTCTCTGCTCAACAGGGTGATGAGAATTGGGATTGATTTGTGATGATTTGGGATATTTGAGGTGGTGTTTGCTTGGCCACTGGTTTCTTTGTGGAGGAGGAACAAGATTGTAATGTTTATCTTGTCTAGAATCTATTGAAAATTGCTGGTGAAATTAGGGTTTGTGGGGGTGTAAGAAAGGTGGAAATTTTTGGTCCCAATAATTTAATGTTAGTTTATGCCTTTATGGTATATGGAGAGTTTGTTCATCTGAATGTGAAGCGACTTGGTTGACTCCTTGTGGTGTATTCTTCGCATACGTATGGAATCCGAGAATCGTTCGTTTGTAGGATTGGAGAAGAATCGGTTCGTTTTCCTGGATCAGTCGTAACAGGATCTGTCATGTTTTGGATCGATCAGATCTTGTTAATATCGATATGATTGATAAATTAAGTGACGGTTCGGATTACACTAATTCAGTGAACATGTTAAAATTAACTCTTTGATGAGTGGGTTCGGCATGACGAGTTCCACTGTATGCTCGGATTATAATTTAAGTGAGCTCGGATTATAGTTTAATTATAATGTTTTTTATAAATATTTATATAAATATAATATTTTTATTTTATTTTTATTTGATATCTTTTTCGTCTCATTTATTTTTTAATATTTATTTTATGTGCGTAAATTTAGATCTAATTTCTACCTTCTTCAATTTTAATTCTTAACCACATAATATTTTTCACTTTATTTATTTTAATTACTAACCACACAATATTTTCTATATATGAAAACTTTACAAAAATTTTGGGACACCCCAAAATGATAAAACGATACAAAATTTATAGGACGGAGGGAGTAATAAATTTATATTAATAATCAAACTATCCCATCATCTTTTTTCTTATCCTCTCTCATTCCCTTTCTTAAATCCCAGTTACATTCTAATACATTTAAAAAATGTTTTTTTTTCATTAAATTTCATACAAATCTAACAAACACACATAAAATCTAGTGTCACATCAAACCGTTCAATTAAATTTTGATGAAAATAATATTTCTTTAACAATAATCTAAAAATCTGATATCAATAGATTATAAAAAAAATATATATATAATTTTATTGTGACAAATAACTCGATGATTGTATACATGAGAGGATAGATGAATGTTTCGTGGGCCACAAAGGTAGAATGAGACGAGTTTTGTGTTACGTACAGAATGATGCGGGGGACGTCGGCGTTTGTATACGTATACAGTTTTCTTTTGGATAATGTGATTGTGGATGAAAATGTTGTGTCATTGTTTGCTTGCTTGTAACTATGTGTGCCTTTGGTGTGAGCTCTCGGTTTCATGGCTGAAATTTCTGACACGTAAATGTTAGATGCTCTTTTTGTCTTCGAAGATCGACTACGTGGAATGGAAGATGTATCAAAGGACTCGCGTCAAGCTGCCAACAAATGTAGTCCACATATTATATCCTTCCAAATAACACAACGCTCTTTTCATTTCAAATATCTCATAATAATTATGATATTCTATAATATTTATTTTTTATTTTTTAAAAAATGAGAGAGATTTATTATATCATTTATCAAAAAAAATGATGAATATATTATATCTTGGTACTTTCTCCATTTCATAATACATACTCTTACAACACTTTTTTTTTCATTGTTCAAATTTACTTGCAATATTTTCTCTTTTAATCAATATTTAATCTGAAAAAATCACATCAATCATATTTTGTTATAATACATACACTACTTTCTCTCACAATAATCCGATTACCCCTAAAAAAAATTCTTTCGGCATCAAATTTCACAAAAATCCAAAACACATATAATTTTTCGTGTCGAATTAAACAATTACAAATATTATGGGACGAAAAAAGCATTTTTTAGATTAAATACTTATCAAAAATGAAAATATTGCAAGATTTTTGGGTCGTCCCAAAATAATAAGTATTGTAAGAATTATGAGACTGAGGGAATATCAAATGTCCGAAGTGTGTCATAAATGAGGCAGGGATCGAACTCGTGATCTCATATCACAATCTGCTCTGATACCATATTGAGAAATCAGTTGTATCAAAAATTGAAACTTTTAAATTACTTTTTTAAAATGTAAAACTTCAAGGAGAATTAGAACAACGCTTCCACCATTAAGATGTTTCAAATTCAACATGTTCGTCGTTTATTTCAATATAATCTGAAACTTTTTCAGATGGTGAAATTGGTTGATACTGATCTTCCGTGAAGTTTGTTTCCAGCACTTTGTCTTTATCTTTAATGAAGTTTTCACAAAGATCAACAATGTGTTTGGGAGTTTTACAAAATATAGACCAATGATCATTTATCTCACAAGTATAATACTTTTCTTTGGCATTCTCTCTGGGTCTATTAAATGGAACTGTTTCCCTCCTTCGTGTCTGATTGTCAGCTTTCCTTTTCTGTTGGTTCACACTTGCAATAGAATTATAACGTCAATCGTGAAATCTTCCACGACCACGAACACCTTCACGATCCCGTCCTCTTCTGCGTCAATTGTCATTTCTGGTGACCATTGCTTCATGCAATGGGTCGAAACCAACTGGACGAACCTGCAAATTTTTCATCAGCAACTCCTGATTCTCTTCAGCAATCAAGAGCAGTAAATACATTTACTATACTTAGTGAATTTCAAAATCCGATATTGATGCATCAAATTTACATTCGCAGGGTGAAAGTGAAATATTTTTTGTGTAAAATTTTCTCATCAGATGTAGGTTTTTCACATAAAATCATACGTGAGGTAATACTAAACAAAACACAATTATATTCTTGACAGATTTAAATTCTTGCAAAATTTGAGCATGCCATTCATATCTGACATTTGGTAGCAGTATCAACTTCTTATGGTCAAATCTTCTTTTCAAACTAATCCATAACACATATAGATTTTTTACAATAAAATATTCATATTTCAACCTCTAATGGAGATGATGCCTCAGAAAAATCAGTGCTTGAGTATTTTTTTGTGGGGTTACTTCGTTGTTCTCTATTAGAGTATGTTTTAAACCTTTTGCATCTATGTGTAATTCAATATCAAGAATCCATGATAGATAGTTTTCTCTTGATAGGTCTAATACTTTGAATTCTAACTTTTTAAGGTTTGTCATAGTTCTCTGAATATATCAAAGTGATAAATTTATTAAGTTTATTTATTTTTAATGAAAATCATATACAAAAATATGGATTTAGCAATTTGACGGTAGCAATAAAAATTTTCAGTTATTATCATTTTTTTTCTCATAATACTGTGATTTGTTGTAAGCGGTTTTATTTACTGATAAAAACGAGATAAAATCAATCAGATCCTATAACAGCTGATAAAGAAATTTTTATTCAATTTCACTCATATATATTAAAAACTTTTATTATTCATCATATTTTCAAAGCATGTATTTAATTATAAAGAGGACATAAAGGATTGTTATAATGTTAAGAACTAATAGTAACAATAAATAGCATAATAATTTGTTAATATTGTTTCGGATTTTGTTTGTTATTTTTTATCATTGGAGGGCATTACGTCATTTATTATGCCATAATGAAAAATACAAAAGGTAAGTTTCATCATTGGAGCTAGTGCACCAACATACAATATAAAGTTTCTTGTCACTTACGGATGAACCACACAAAATGGGACAATCACATCAATATTCGCAAGTGAACCATACAAAAGGGGCAAACCACGTTAAACTTACGGGTAATCCACATATAAGGGGTAAATCACATCAACGTATTGAAAAATAATTAATAGATTTTCACAAAGACGATACTTTATCAGACGATAAAACCATGATTATTTTAATTAGATTAGTATGATATGGATCAAAACAAAATCAAAAGATACGGATATAATAATGTACCTTCGTTTGACTTTCGATCTCAATTGGTTTAAGACTCGTGCTGATAACGTGTTGTAAAATAAGTGCTCGTGCTGGTTAAGTCGATTCGTTGATATATACGATGTCGGACAATAAACGTCGGAATTAATAAAGTAATTAAACTATTTTAAAGAAAGAATTTAGAGAGAGAAAAAAAGATTTTCTTCTCTTAGAATGTGTACATAACAACTTATAAATGAACTCTATTTAAGGACTCAAAATGATTAATTAACATCTAATTTTCTCACATAATTAGGTAAACTCCTTTAATAACCTTAAAAATAGATAAGATCTAAAGAAAATATTTGTACTTAGATATAAATACATCATTTTAAAAAAATAATTATATTTGAATAATTTACACCATTTTTTTTTATTGTCTACTTTTTGCTCTCGTTTTTTTGAGTTAGAAATGCATGAAACACTATCACACACTTCTATTTAATTGGTGTGTGAAATAAAAACATAAACAAAATATATTTAAGCCACAGAAATTTATATCGCAGATATTTATACATGACAAATCATACTGTTTTCTTTAATTAAGCACGGAGAATATATATTATAGCTTTAAGAATGTACTTCCTATGATCCAAAATAAAGTATATTACACCTTCATCCTATATATCTTTCAACGATTTGATCCGAATCGATTTTTTATGTATATATTAAATTTGATATATTTTAATTATAATAGTATATTGTGATCTTTTATGGTGTTGTTGAGTTTTGTAAATAGATGAAAGAGAATGAGGGAGGAGGTTGATGTAATGGGATATTATGATTATTTTAGTATAAAATTATTTTCAAATAAGAAAATAAAGTAAATATTGTAAGATTTATGAAACGATCCAAAATAGTAAATGTTGTAAGAATTATGGAATAAAGGGAATATTTGATTATTTTTATCATTATTCAGCACATATTTTAACTTTATTTACATCTTAATGATGTAACAAAATTATGTCACTGATTTCACGATAATACAAAGAAGTAAGTTTTGAGGATCATCATTTTGAAGTATATAATTTAAATTATTATTCTCTTTATTCCAATTTAATCGAAACGTTTTGACCCGGATCAAAAACTTATATGTATATTCAATTTAATAGGTATTGATATTTTTATCATTGTAAGTGTGTAAAAGAGGAGTGAGAAAAAAAAGGATGAGAAAAGATGGTGAGATGGATTGATATAGTATAAAATAGGGATATTTTGATAGTTTTATAGGAGCATAAAAAATTCCTAAAATGATATTCTCTCCGTCCCAAAATGATTACAACAGCACACAGTTTAAAGCATTGGTTCAGGATTAAAATTCATAACTTAATTTATCGTTAGTATTTCACAATCGTTTTATAAAAAATGACGTTTGATCGTATTAAATTAGATCTTAAATTATATATCATTATAATCATCTTGAGACAAAAACAATATAACATAAAAGATTTTTTTTTTCTAAATCTGAACTCCATCCAAAATAAATTCTCGATCATGAAAAGAGAATGAAAAGACGTGCGTCTTAAACATGAAGTTGGCTTGGTATTGGAAAATAGCCCAACCCCACTGATTGGTTATGCCTCTTCACTCGGTGCTCTTGTTTGTTTCTATCTAATTCTGAACTCATGACGGAAGAGCGCTGATGGGTATGCGAAGGTTGGTTTTCACCATCTTCGACTGAATTCAGTGGATTTTCTTCGTCTTCAAGTCCTTGGATTGAGAACCCAATGGACATGATTTCTGCTTCTATCAACCTTGTGATCTTGACATCTCCGTCTTCTCTTGTATCTTCTCCTCCAAATTGTGAATCTCTGGATTCAGCATATTCCAATTCCTCCTCATCTTTTTGTTCATGTTCCTGTTCAGCAAAATCCTCTACGCATTTGACGAGATCTTCCTCATCGACTCCTGTTGTCAGCATACGTTGTGCACTTTTCTTATTGACTTATTGAGTGACGCACAATGTCTTTTCTTTCTATGCAAACCCAGAGGCACTATATTGGGAATATTATTTGTAAGGGGTTTATTTTTTAAATTTGTTTTGTTTTTCGGATTAGATTGGAGAAAAATTCAAAAAAAAAAATTCTCCGTTTTATAAAATTTATAGCATTTACCTTATTTCGATGTTATATAAAAATCAAAATATTTTTCAACTTAGAAATTTTTTTCTATAAAATTATCAAAACATTTATATTTTTTATTTTATATCACATCAACTTATCTCATTATTATTTTTTTCCTCCTTTTCTTTTCCTCACTACTCTCTCTCACATAAACCTAAGGATAAAATGATTATTATTTATAAAATCAACACAAACATAAATTCTCATATGTAGTGAAATCGTTGTAATTTTTATGGGAAAGAGGGAATAGTTTTATTCCAACATGAAAAAAATTTCTAGATAAAAAAACATTTTATTTATTTTACGACGATACAAATGTGAAAATACTTTAATTAATTTAAGACGAAAGAAGTATTTAGTATTTCACAATCATTTTATATAAAAATTATTATTTAATTGTTGAATAGAACATTATATCAACAAATATGGAAATTAGAAATGTAACATTTGTCTTGTGACTAAGAAACTAATTTATTTCTAAACTGTTTTATTCAAAAAAATTTACTCTCTTATCCTAATTTAATTGTAATAAATTTTTTATTAATCTTAATATAAATATAATTTTTTTTAGTATTTGATAATAAATTTATATCAATATAATCGAATTAATTCATTATATATAAAATTACATATTAAATCAAATAATTTCATTTGAATTAAATGAAGTCAGCATTTCTAACTAAAAAATGACTCAAAACATCGTGAGACCGAAGTAGAAAGGTTCTGCTTTTTTATCTTTAGACATTTCCGTTTGCATCGACGAAGGAGAAGCAACACCATCATCGAATCCACTCGATCTGTGAATTCTCCTGTTCGAACTCTGCGACACTGGAATGTCGGGGTTGATGAGAGGCGAGCCGCTGCTGTCGAAGCTGGCGACGGTGGCGAAGTTCGTGGTGTTCCCCGCCGCCATGATCGCATCACTCGTTTACTCCCCTCCCGATTACTCCAAGCCCAAGAAATCTCTCGACCCCGCCGCCGTAAACTGAATCGTTGTCGTGGTTTTCCGTTTATCTGGTGAGACCTCGATTCGATTAGATTTGATTAGACGGCTCTGGTTTGCGGTTTTGATGTGGTTAGGGTTGGGGAGTCGGATTAGGGTTTGATGATTGTTGTTGTGATTGTGATTTGGATTTGGATTAGGATTAGGGTTTGATGATCGTGGTTGTGATGGTGATGGTGATGGTGATGGTGGTGGTGGTGGTGATTGTGATTGTGATTATGATTGTGATTTGTGTTTGGTGTTGCGGTGTTTAATGATTGATCATTCGTTTATGGTCGGACTAGACACATCGGATCATGGTGTATATAGTATTGTTAGATCCTGATGTTATATTGTTTTCTGATAGTGCAATTCCATAGAGGTTATTGCATTGTGCGATGCGAATTGAGACTTGATTCTTGATTAGGTTTAGCGTGTAAATTAAGAATGTGAGTCTTGGTGTTGATATGTGTAAATTTGATGTATTTGAAAGGGATGCAATGATGGTATCATTCGTGGTTTGAGATTGAGGCCACCTCAGGGTTTCCCTATCATAGATCAACAGACTTTTTAACAAGAACGTTTCAGAGTTCGTTTGAACATTTGTTATAATTTTTCTGCTTAGAACATTTGTTATAGATTCAGAATGGTTAGAACTATCAGCTTATTGCATTGTGATGCAATGAAACTTGAGACTTGATGCTCAGTTAGGTTAGGTGTTTGGATTAAGATTGTGGTTTCTGGTTAAGGTCTGTGAAATTGATGGATTTGGATGCGATGATATGATGGTACAGATGAGGTTCAAAGTGATGTTGATTAAGATTTAGGCCTTCGTTAGGGCCTCCCCTATCGTATGCAAGCATCAAGAGTGCGAAAGATTGAATTGATCTATTTTTCTCTTGTAAATATATCAAGAATTCTCTTAAACAATATATGATATGGAACTACTATAATTTTGCTAGTGAAGAATGAGCTCAGGAAACTTTGCTTCACGCATGCATTGGGTTGTTGCTAGGACTTGGGATTAGCATCTCTAGTTCTCATAAAGTAATGAACTACATAGTTCATTTTTATTGTTCTTATGCCTATGTTTCTTTTGTCACAGGACATGTCAGCTTCCTTATTCATAATGGCCAACACGACTGATGCTTGCCGGAGCTTGTAATAATCTGCTAGGTGGTTTTTGGAATCCTTTACTTGGTATGTGATGTTGAATTTTACCCTGCTCGTTTGAGTGTGTTCAGCATTCTCTGCTATGGCTATAAAAACCTGCTAAAGATGAATCAGTTTTGGAAGTGTTGTGGTCATTGTGGATCTGAATATATGATGTGATTTTCCTCAATCTTCTGCTGTTCTATTTTCCTGGTCGACTCAAGTGAAAATTATGTTCTGCTACTACAAGGGGGGTGCATTTTTTCGACGTCCATTTTTTCCTCGTCAACGTCGAAGAAGAAGTCGTTTCTCTAGGAAACGAGTTTAATTTTTATTAAAGAAATCGCTTTCCCAGAAAGCGAGTTCAAAACAACAAAAATCCACGTCATCAGAAATCGCTTCCTAGGGAGGTGACTTCTGGGAAAACGATTTCTTCAATAAAAATTAAACTCGTTTTTGTGGGGATCCAACTTCTTATTCGACGTTGATGAGAAAAATAATGGATGTCAAAAAGCAATGACGCTACAATGGCTGTAGAACATGTCTGCCAATTCTTTCGTTATTGGTTTCCTACGGAGAATAAAATCCGAAATAATATGAGTGGAAATGTGGACGGCTGATAGAATGACTAAGTTCGGGAAAATTACGTGGTCAGATACAGGTGAAGTGGAGGTTTTTGTCTTCGTTATTGCTGCATCATATGATGCATGAATCTCCCTCGATCACCCACTATGGATGGATCATAAGGTGAGGGTATTCCTCGCCGGCAGAAAAGAGTTCGCCACCTGAAAGTGATCACCTGGATTCCTAAATCTTTTGCCACAAGAGACGATAGTATGATGGAGAGAGTATCATTTGAATGAAATCTATAGCGGAGTAGCACCATGAGCACTTGCAGAGAATCTCTATCTTTTCCTTTCTATTTTTTACTTTCTTGTTTCGAATTATATGAAACAGTTTGACGGGATATGAGATTTAATGTGAAAATTAAATTTGATTAATATATCCTATTTTGTTTAAGATAGTGAGAGTTGATGTGAAAATATGTGAGAGAATATGAGAGAAGTTAATAGGATATGATGAGGTAGTGTGTTTAATTTAATATAAATTTGATTCCAAATATGAAAATAAAACAAATGTTATATATATTTTGAGACGATAAAAAAAACGTTGTGTCTATATCTCTAAAAAAATTTACAGTTTTACACCGATTTCGACATATTTTTTTAACATGATTATAATTTTATATCATATCATCATTCAACTTTTTTTTATTTAATTTATAAAATATCTATTATACATACTCTGATGCAAGTGCTCCGGATTCACTCTCCAAAACTCTCTTCTACTTCCTTCATTGCATTGTCTATTGCATCTTAAGCTTGAGCATATTCATGTTACACTGATAATGTCCTATAGCTTATAGAACTCGAATCCGATGAATGGATGTACACTTCCTCTTTTCCTTTTTCTCTCAATTTTTGTCTTTGGGTGGGTACTGTGGTTGTACAGAGAGCTAGTGCACAGGTGGGTGTTCTAGGGTGGTCATCGCCTACTCTAGCTGTTACTGTCTACCCCAATGGCAATGGGACTACTCTATCTGCTCTGCTCAACTCCATCTCCCGCTCTGCTTGCTCCCATCCCTCCCCCTCTTCCTCGCGCCAAATTCACAAACGACAAATCATAGGGTAAATCATATTCCTCCCGACTCAATATACTTGCAGTCGTTTGATCAGGATTGAGTTTTCTTGTGGGTACTTGAGAGAATATTGGAGTACTTAAATTTTAGGACGGTATGAGTAGTACGCTATTAGTAAGAGCGTACGCTAACATTGTATGTATCAAATGAAAGCTGCAAAGCTTGATGCAGTTGATTCATACATACTTAGGTTGAAATCGAAGTCTGTAGTTTTTAGAAGTGTAGTATTTAAGGAATTATCAAATTACCGTGCATATGCAGCTGAAGCGAATTGCTAGCAGATCATGGCATTATAGATAATTATTTATCCCTGAGGCCAAAGTTTTTCATCTAGAGTGAGATCCATGAAATGATTGTATAGGGAGTCTTATCTCTTCTAAATTACGTTGAAATATGATCATAGATTTCAGTCCTCCTTTACATAATTATCAAACCCTGTACAATTATTCTATGGTCATGAAATTTCACAGCTAGGCTAGGAGCTAACCTAAGCTGCAACCCCCTCCTCCCATCCCATCTTTCCTGTCAATTCAAGATAGGGTGTAATCACCCTAATTATCCACAATTTAATTTAGAAATCTGTCAAGGCACAGGTGTTCCTGATTTGGCAATTTATCCTGATACTTATATGAAGAATCTCTTGGTACAGTACTGCTATTAGTAGCCAAAATATCAGTGAATCTTTGATTTGATTAGTAGGAGCACATAACAGAGAGAGATAGTGCGAGCCTGATACTACTTGCTTTTGCTTTGGACATCTTAGAACTGTAATTAACTGATCTACACACGCTCACTAATTATAATGCGAGGCGTAAGCGTCCGATGCCACGATCCTTGGCATCGGAAGACATCCCGTTGCAGCTTCCTTGGAAAACCCCGAGCTTGGAAACGACAAATCGGGGTTTATGCCTAGGATGCCGCTGCTATCGAACCCGAAGTTGAGAGGGTATTGAATTTGAGATGGTGGTGGGAGAGGCGGCGGCGGCTGGATTTGGCATATTTTGTCTAGCCAATTGTCCGCGAGCGTAATGACGCGGGAGTTGTTTAGTGAACTTTGATTAGCCGGATGATGTTGGAAGAGAAGGTTGAAGTCGTTGGTGTCCGTCTTGCACTGTTTAGGAATAGCATGATGCTGTTGCTGCAGCTTTGGTCGTGACTGATCGGATATCTGTTCCTTACTAGTATGATAATCCGGATGTGAAAGGAGTGACTTGAAGTCGATTGACGGCGAAATGTCATGATAGTGGCTGTTGGCATCACGCTTGATATTATTCATTGGGGTGGTGGTCGTGGTTGTGGTTGTGGTTGTGGTCGTGGTCGTGGAAATTGGTGGCGGAACGGGAGACGAGCCGGGGGCTCGGAGTTGGATAGAGTTGATCTGGGGTGGGAATGCGAAATGATTTAGCAGGGACTTGATGTCTGATTCTTGGAATGGGATATGAGGTTGAGGATTCCCTACTAGTGGAGGCGGCTGTGATGCTTTGTTGCCGGGCAACGGAGACGGCTGCTGGTGAAGGGAATCGGCACGGTGAGGAGAGGAGGGCTGATGGGCAGCAGGGTGTGCTTGAAATATGGAGCTTTTCTTGTCTCCTCTCTTGTGGAATATCCTGCATATCACCCATTCTTCCTGCACCAGCACACACACATACCACATTAGTCTTTAGTTTCTGACATTCTATCACTCTGTTTTCAGACGTTCTTCAACAGTATAAGTTATATGTCGTGCCATTTATATTATATAGAATGAGATGATCACTCATTATCATTTGTGAATATGGATAGGAGGCAGTGGTGTGGTGTTATACCTTGCAGGAGTGGCGGTAGGATAAGTGACCATCGAGGCGATACTCGTGCATGACCCAACGGGTCTTGAGACCACGAGGGGCTCTGCCTTTGTAAAACACGAGCGTCTTCTTCATCCCGAGCAGCAATGGTGTCTCTCCGTTGTAGCCACCATACACCTCTCTGTCCTTGCCGGTGGCCTTCCAGTATCCGGCTCCGGTGGCCCGGTTCGTCCTCAATCCCGTCGGGTACTTCCTATCCCTCAGGCTGAAGAAGTACCACTCTCTTTCCCCCATCTTCGCCCTCTCTGCTCATCACGTTGATTTTAGTATCGATTATCAGAACTCGGGTTCAGGGTTCAGGATAGAATAAGTTTACATGAGAAAACCTAGATAGCTGATATTGAAGTTGGAAAAGGATGAAACCACATTGATCAGTTTACCTGGAAGATCCCAAGGCTCGCAACGGTTGAGATCAACCTCGGCAATGTGGATGCCGGCGAAGGAGGGGGTCGTTCCTCCTCCGCCGCCACAACCACCACCGCCACCACTGATGAGAGTCGTGGTGGCGTTGAAGATGTGGTTGTTGAAGACCTTAGAGGCGAGATAGAACGTGATGAGCTCTTCGTCCGTAGGGTGGAACCGGAAGCCCGGGGGTAGTCCCTGGTCTTCCGAGGCCGCAAGGGCATCTTCCCACTCGATCATCACCTCTTCCATTCCCAACATGATTTGAAGAATGAGAGTTGAGAGTTCTGGTGTTGTTGTAGTAGCAGGAGAAGGATGTGCGCCTTGGAGCTTTGTAGGAAGAAGATGGTTTATGCTGTGCCTGTGTGGTGAGAACTAACTGGGAGTAGTGTGGCAGCGGTTCATGTGTATGTGTGTATATATACACACCAGGGAGGAATGAGCTTAGACCTCAAATGAGAAGGGGAAGGAATGTGTTGGACCCTGCAATAATATCATTCGGGTCCAAGAAAATATTAAGAAAAGGGAAGAAAAAAAGAACATAAGAAAATAAAAGGATACAATGGAGCTTAAGCATGATAGATCTAACATTATGTGTGTTCCGAAATGTCATTAAGTTATGCGTTTTAAGATGTGTGTATCGATGTTTTGTGATTTTGCCGAATGATCATGTTTCCATTAGAGAGATATTGATGTTCTCTGGAACGAATGAGAGTTATATCAATGAGTCTATTGTGGCTATTGGAGTTGTGATATTTTTGTGCTAGGAATTGTAGGCGAGCTTTTGGAATGATTTTTTTATTTGATTTAATAATTTGATTATTACCTTTATCATGACTTTTAGATGCGGTACTATGAAACTTGAGCATTAAACTTCAGTAAAATTTTATGTTACGCAAAGATCAGCTTTTAAACCATATTGTAAACTATCGGTGTGGAAACAACATGTAGATATGGTAGAGAAAAAAAAGGCACTGAAATCCAATAAATCAAACAAAGATGAAGTGGGGGAAATTCATGGAATTACTATTGTACGATGCGTCCTCTGCCAAAGTTGGAATAAAAAGTTGCTTCCCTCTTTTTTGGGGGCAAACCCCATTCGCTTTCCCTTTATGCAATGCAGGCCCCGATTCCATAGAATCCATACTAACGAAATTGTGGATCTTCTGCTATAGTTAAAAAATCGTGATGTTCTTTAATCGTTATCCAATGTCGTCGATGGTAGTGCGTTTGGAAATTGCACTCTATTGTTTGATTAAACTGTTGTCTATAAATTATACGACAATCGGAAGATTGGTATATATGCCGAATGTTGATTGGTATGTTTAAGTTTAAGGTTGATTAGGGGATAGTTAGGTCCGGTCCGGTCAATAGCAGTAATTGCAAGCATGCGTGCGTGTGTGATTTGCATAGTTCTTTGTCATTCTTTTACTGTTTACTCATTTCCACCATTTGCTAACTACAAGTAGCTAGCACCTAGTGGCATGATTTATAGGTACATTGTTTTAGCGCTTCTATTATGCTAATATGAGAGTATTTGGATGGGAGTTTTGGAGTAATAGACATACCATTTCATGCCACCATTTTAAAGACGATATCATGTGATCTCGCCATCCTTTTTTGTCAAGCTCTATAATGGGTCTTCTAGCTAGTTCATATTTTCTATGGAAAGAATTCCTCATTATGATATCAAAAAAAATCGTGACATGAGGTCATGAGTTCGAATCCTGTCCTTTTATGTGATTTATTTTCTGGATCTTGTATGTCACTTGATAAGTGGTGGACAAGCGTATTAGTAGTTGTTTAGACTTGATGCTCCAATAGAATTTCGAATGAAGAATAGACCTTCTCCCTATATCTATGAATTCCATTATAATTGGAGGCAGAAATGATACGTCAATGACACATTTGAGATTTCAATAGAAAATGAATCTGCTAATGAAGGTTATGAAGTCGATCATCTCTGAGCCAAAATTCATTACTATGGAGGAAAAGTGTCAAAATTCATAATATTATCCATATGTTTGGATGATCCATCTCTAATCTCACTCTTGCCATCGAATCCTAAAGGGCTAAAACAGAGATACTCTATTCATCCCAAAATAATTATAATATTTTCGTTTTTATATTATTCAACACGTATTTTAAGGAGTTTCATTTTATTTCTTAACGATGCTAGAAAATTATACCATCGACGTCAGGTTATAGGACATAACTTAAATTATCGTTAGTATTTCACGATAATTTTTAAAAAAATAATATTTAATCATTTTATAATACAAATAAAATTTCGTCTCAATAAATACATATATTCAACCTATTATAATTATTTTGGATAACAACGAGTATAAAAGAGAAAGGCAAACGAAGAGGCAAAAAGGCAAAAGATAAAAGGAGCATAGATGATTGCTTGTTTACCTTTCCAATGCAGAGCAGTGAATATTTTTACCCGTTCATTCACTTGTTTTGCAAACTTTACTGTGTCTGCCTATACTACCTTTAATTAGAGTTTGATAGCATTAGCATAGCATTTAACTTTTCTCAGTTGCATAATTGAGCGTAGAGCAACAGTATATGAATGAATGTCACGCACACGCACGCACGGTCCGATTAATTCTGGAGTGCTGAACTAGATAACAGAAGAAAGATCACAATAATGTAAACTAGCTAGATATGTACTTTGGCCAGCGACCAAGTGCTAGTAGTTGCTATAGTATTTTTATCCTGTTTTGAGATCATAAACTCTCTTATCGATTGGCATGTGATGGACTGAATTTGAACGAGGGACGATATAAAAAATTCGTAGAAGAGTGTAATTAGACTGTTGGAAGATGTTAGAAGTATTTTCTCGGAATCCAAATCTTACCTTTGTCACATGATAAAACAATACAATTCTCAAAATGACACTGTTAATCATGTATTTTGAGAAATGGGTCATATGAGCAGTATACACCGTGACGATTAATTTTTATAACATCAGATTCAGGAATATCATCAGCACTATGGCCAATGCTTAAGGACATATTCACGTAAGAGTATCCAGTCACTCATCTTGCCGATCGAAACAAGCCTCAGACAAATCTACTCGGTTCAAATGTTTCGTTTATTATGTGACGAACGTAGTAGTCTTTTACTTATTTTGTTTTATGAAAAATATCTCAATTAGACTGTATATATATGTCGATGTGAATTTTGATCCATTTAGTTAGACAATCCAACGATATTTTTTTGTAAAATTTTTGTGAAACAATAATGATATTTTTTGTTATGTAGTATAACCTGCATTAAATTTTTTTTTATATTATCTAATGATAAAACGAGTTTCGTCAAAATACGTATTAAATAATATAAATAGTTAAAATATTACTCCTTCTATTTCATAATATAGATAACTTATTGATCCGACATGCAGATTTATATATGTGTTGAATTTTTATGAAATTTAATGAAAAAAATATTTTTTTAGTGATAGTGGGATTTATTAGAAAAGTTTTGAGAGGAGATAGTGGATGTTATGTAAGAGATGATGATTTATTTTGATTTTTTTTATATGAAAAGCTTACCAAATCTGATAGTCCCTCCGTCCCAGATTAAATGCAACACTTTTATTATCACACTTGTTGAGGCGAAGTTTGACTCGCCTAGCGCTACGATCAAACATTATTTTTTTAAAAATTATCGTAAAATATTAATGATAATTTATGATAAGTACTTCAACCGGATATCAGTGGCATAATTTTTTTATGTCATTACGACAACAAACCAATCTCTTCAAAATATATATTGAATAATACAATGATTAAAAATATTACTTATAATATGGGATGGAGGGAGAATGTCATCTACTATCTCCACGGGGGGACTAGGGGGGCTCCCCCGGTTCGGTTGAAGATATATTAGATACATAATTATAAACGTTTATGAATAAAAAATTGTGTGTAATATCTAGTTTGCATGAATGCCAAATAGCTTAGCGGTTAGATATAGACACTTCATGTGTGAAATCTTTTGCATTCTTTTATGGTCCCTTTTTTTTTCCCTTTTTCTTCTTTTTTCAAAATATTTACATTCCGTTTTTTATTTTCCTTTATCATTTTTTCATCCATCATTTTCTTATAGTTATTAACTTTAATTGTTTCTTTCAATTCTCATTTAATAATATAGTATTTTTTTTGTCCAAAAAAAAGTGAAATAATTTTTGGAGATGTCCCACTTTAAATACAGAAGGTTTTTTTTACTACTCTTTATTGAAATAAAAAAAATTAAATACATGTGTCATGTATTTTCATAATATCTTCTTACATATAATTATCTACGACAGAATAAAAATCTAACATTAATTTTAACTATAAAATAAAAATTATACGTAATTTTTTCGGCCCCCTCATGAAAATTCTTTGATTCCGTCCCTGACTATCTTTGTCCTGTTAAAAATATAACAGTTTGATTTTATACGTATATTGAATTTATATAGATAATGGGATTTACGATAACAGTTGTGAGAGAAGTTACTATATGTATGATAACTGATTTGATTTTTTATTTGAAAAAATTTTCTTATAAAAAAACATTATATTTAATATAAAATGATCTTTAAAAAATATCATAAAACCGCCTAAATGATGAAGTACCGCTGGTGTGTGGTTCATTGCTGGTGTGTGGAAACACAGCCGAAGATGAGGGGGAACAAGGAGGAGTTTGCGGGGTGGGGGCCTGGTTCACGGTGGGTTCCTGGGAGGAGAGATGGGTGCGCCCGATCATATGTGGAAGAGAGAGAGGGGGGGGACAACGATGTGTCGAGTAAAACTAGGCATACTAGGCTGTACCAGCAGCAGCTAGGCTTCTTCATAGGAGGCCGCATCGCCAATAAACGAGCTGGGTGGACTGCGAAGATGAGGACAAAAGGGGGCCCCTCTCTCGCTGAAACAGTGAAGCCCACAACAGCACCATCACCAGCACCAATTGCAATGGTAGCACCCACCGTGACACACCGTCCCCGTTCTCTGCTGCTGGTTTCTGTTTCTGATGTTTGGGAGGGGAGTGGGGCTTTGCTTTCTGTCTGGTTGGCTGTGCTTGGGCTGAATCTTCATCTCTGGGCCCCTCATGGGGCCAGGTCCACTCGGTCCCCACTTTCTCAGTCTCCATTATCGTTTCAACTTTTATTTTGTGTTACCTATTGTGTTATGGGCGCTTTTTTCGTCCCATTAAAATTTCATGTTTTGATTGTCGGTAATGACAGGATAAATTTTTGGATTGAAAATTCATATCGAGAAATCAATTTTATCGAAAATTTAAATTGATAACTGACGGTCTATCATAATTCCTGGATTGAGTTGGTCGAGAAAAAAACAAGTAACGTACACGTGCGAACCGTGATGAGCCATAATTGTGTATTTTGGTTAGAAATGTGTAGTTTAGCTTGTGATGGGGAGCTAAAACAAGATTTATAATACCTTGACATGATAATTGCACTTTACCAACAACATCTTGATCCAATCCCACATTATCTTGTTGAATTGAATTCGAGCGACTCTGAGACTCAGTTTGTGGGTTAACCTTCAGTGTGCTGAGCCATGCTGCTGTTTTTATGCAGAGTGCACAGGGAGCACAGCCTCTTTCATCCCCTGATACGTCTTTTTCCTCTTCAATAAATTAACTTCATTCCCTCTTTCTTGCTGAAAAGTAGGGTGAGAAAAACATTCGAACAACTGCAGCGGATCGAAAAATCTAAAAAAACCTATCCTATCGGACTTATATCAAAACAATTCGGTCCGGAATTACAGGATATGGCATTTGTTGGTATCGAAAGATCGATCTAATATGGGAAAAATGCTAGAAATCGTACCGGTATACCCCTTATTAAACCGATATTTTTTAAGCTATAGATTTTTCTACAGGAATTATCCCCAAATGCTAATTTTATTGTGATGTTAACGTGTTGTGAACGGCTTTGGATCGCTGTTGCTTTCTTTTTATATGTCTTTCACAATCTCGATATACCTACTCGTCATTCTCTTCTTTTCTAAAGTTTTTCAAATCACTTGTTTTGGAACAGAACCATACGTCTTTTTCAGGTCGACAAAAACCATATGTAAATTCTTCTTCTATATCCTAAAATGTTCCATTACACATCGCAAAAGGTGAATACCTTCCATGGTTGACCTACCAAACATGAAACCAAACTGATTCTCAATCATCCCTGTAGCTTTTCTTAACCTTTTCTCTATCACTTTCTCCCATAACTTCATACCATGACTCATAAGTTGATTCCTCTGATTATAGAATTTTAAAAATATAAAGAATTTGAAAAAAATCTATACAATTGAATATGTACTAACAACACATAACTTATATATTATATATATTTAAATTTTTTTTTCTTACATAATTTAAGATGCTTTTTTTATCAAGCCTAGAAAATTTAAGGCGCTTTAAGTGTTATTTTCCCTTTCTCACTGGCCAATGTCACTGAAGCTCCTGATTGTGGGGCTGCCGCATGCAAGAAAGTTTCGACTCCCAGAACATCACACTTGCACGAGAGGGCGACCACACACCCCTCTCATTTCGACATGTCAAACCGATGGAGTCTCGGAGACAGGAGCTCGTGAGTTTATTTAACTCGCGTTACTGAAGGTGATCCGACTTTCATCCGCCATCCGGCTATACTGGTTCATGTTTCTGGTGTTAGTGGGATGTTTTAAAAACAAAAAGAAAATGAAAATGATGACGGGACTACCAATGCAAAGGTAAAAAAACGAGGAGATGATTTTGTAAAAGTATTGAGAAGTATCTATGAATGTTTGAAAAATGGAACGGCACAAAACAAACATAAAAAGACGACGAAATATTTTTTTATAAATTTATAATTGTAGTAGAAGAAGAAATGTAAAAGGAGTGGAGCCAAACAAAGTTATTAAGGTAGAAAATTTAGGGTAAATACGATTTGTATTTAACTTATCTTCTCACTAAAAGTAATCCAGTTATAATACTATTTTCGTCTCAAAATATAGTGAACGTTTTGATCCGACACGCGGATTTATATATGTGTTGAATTTTTATGATATTTGATAAAGAAAGAGTATTTTTTTAATAATAGTGGGGTGTAAGTAGGGTTTAGGAGAGAGAATGAGAGAGGAGGAGGAAGGAGGTAATGGATGTATTATAGTAGATGGTGATTTGTCTTGATTTTTTTTACGTGAAAAGATTTATGTTGGTTATATTTTGAGACGACCCAAATAGAAAAATATATGATTGTTTGTGTGATAAGTGTGAGGTGTGAGTGTCACAAAATTAATGAATAGAGGGATAAATTCTTTTGTATCAAAAGTTCACCTGAATAGTGAAAATACTTGTCGTCCGTCACTTTCTTCATTTCACTTTCCTAATAATTACTTTGTCAAAATAACGAACTCAATAGCTTTGATACTATTTTGATGGGAATAGGAGAACCCTCCAAAGACTTGGTACAAATAACGTTATGAGAAATAATTGGAACAAATGATAGAAAATAAAATTAGCATCACGACACGAAGATTTACGTGGTTCATCCCGCTGATAAGATTACGTCCACGAATAACCGATAAGTATTTTCACTATTCAGATGAACTTTTGATACAATCGCATCAAATAAGCAGCTTTCCATAGTCTCTTGCGAGAATTAACCTATGCTTGCGAACAACAGAAATCAGATCCTCTATGCTTCCCATGGTATCTCAATATCATGGCATGAACAAAGATAGGACGATTTTTTTACGCAACTGATCAGGGAAGGGATGAAATCGCAAACCAAGTACCTAGGTAGACACATTACATATAACAGTATGAAACCTAGGGAAAATGCAAGAAACAGACCACCCAAGATTATCTCCGAATACATGTACCTTGCTTCGTCTATGCCATAACCATGTCTTTTTGCAGCGAAATATCCTTCACTACTCGGGCTGGAACCGCCTCTACTAGAATCATGTTTACTACTCTGGACAATTATTGTGAATATTAACATCATATCATAGAAATTCAAGGAACCAAAGCAAGCAACATTTGAATGAAAAAGCTGAGCATAAAAACCCTAACTCTTTTAAGAGCTCATAATCCTTTTTCAAATTGGCCAGCTCAATCAGTGTCTTCACCTTTCCGTTCGTCACCAGGAGACAACAATCACAATAAACAAATCTCGCAACAAAGCGTAATGATTCGTGAATAAATGCAAAGAAAAAAGAAAAACTAAAACAATTACTTGCAAAAGGCCTCTTTGGAGTTCATCCAACTTCTTCTGCAAAGCACCATTGGCGTTTCTCTCCGTAAAATGACTTGTAAATCTCTGTATGTATGCGGTTAGTATTTGTGTCAAGTCAAATTCGACAACCGAGAACATTAGAAAACAACATTTTTCTATAAAATACATATAGTTAATCATTGTTATATGTGTAATGTTTTCCATTCACTTCGACATTTGAGCTATTTACTTTATACCAATTCCTGAACATAATTCTTGGAACATACATGTGTCAGATATGTATATATCCTAGTCTGAAAAAGGTTGTTTTTTTTTTAATAATTATTATCATAACCCGGAAATCATAGTTTTAGTTCTAAAATTTTCGGGAACACTATTCCATATTATTATCAATACTATTTTTGATGCAAAAAAAGGCTGGTGCAAGAAAAACTGTCTTCCAGGTTAAAAGACCAAAATCTTATACGCGCATGATAAGGATGGGAACAGGAAGGAGTACACTCGAAGAGGTAAGCAAAAATCGCCTCGTATCATATGCTTTCTTCTTTGACCCTTTTTTCTGAGCAGTCCTGATATATATCATTTGCAAGGATTAGTACTTGAGCTGTCAAAAATGAATAGGAGTGATTCACATGATCACACATTTTCATTGAAAACCCATACGCATTTATGACGTAAAAGATTTCTTTGGTTAATATTTTGATTGGCATTTATGACAGGTGTAATTCACATGATCACGTTGTTCATATATGGATTCACTTTGTGATCCTAATTAGCTAAGAAATATGTTTTTTTGGGTATGGTTGCTAAGAAATAAGTTAGGATTACTCCTTCATCCTAATTAACTACCAACTAAGACATGATCACGTGTTGATCCCAATTAGGCAAGAGAAAAGTTAGGATCACTTCTTGATCCTTGTAAGCTAACAAACAAGTTCCAAATCTGAAGCATTAAACAGAATGATTTGCGAATAAACACCCATTTTCACTATATAAATCACATTTCCTCTTAGACAAGAATCCATCCACATCAATTCTCCTAAACAATTCCGAGTCCATGACGAGAAAGAAAGTGAAGCTTGCCTACATAACCAATGACCTTGCAAGAAAAGCAACATACAAGAAGAGGACGAAAGGTTTCCTCAAGAAGAGCAATATAACCAATCACCACCTTATGTGCGATAAAAGCTTGTGCTATCGTCTACAGCCCCTACGATGCCCAGACGGAGGCACAACAAGTCTTGTCGAGGTTCAAGAGGATGCCGGAGATGGAGAAGAGCAAGAAGATGGTGGAACCAGGAGGAGTTTCTGCGACAAAGGATCAGCAAGATCGCCGATCAGTTGAAGAAGATTCAGAAGGAGAATAGGGAGGAGATGACTCAGGTGATGTATCAGTGTCTCACGACCAAAACTTGAAAGGTATTTATAGAAGGCTTGAACATCTCAGAAAGGAGGCCGCCATGCCGCCACAACCTAAGGTGGCTGCCAAGCAGACAACCGCCGAGAGGGTGGTCGTGGGAGAGACACGCCATGACAGGGCTCATCAAGACCAGATGGGAGGGCATAGATCAAGGGCTGCTGCAACAGCAGCAGTCATGGGTTAACAACCCATGTGACCAAATGGGTGGATTTGGGTCTGGGTTAACGGTGGCGTTGGCGGCGGCGATCCTGAAGGGGAAAATAAGATGCTTATGACATTTGCTGATTATTGTAGCAATGTGAATCCATTGTGGTCTAATGCTTGCTTCCGGTGATGGAATGAATATCTGTCCAGTGATGCACCGTGTTGCTGGTTAAATCAAGGCGTTATTCTAGCTCGATCTTTTATTCCACTGCCATCATCAGGTGAACTCAATGTGCCGTGATTGCCTCGATCTCTTGAACAAGGAATGGCAGTATATCCAATTTCCGTGATCAGACTATCAACGACCTTTTACTTTTGAGATGTGCAATACACAATGAAAACAAGGTTATTACAGCAAAATGGCGATCATGTAATGTGGATCAAGTACAAGGATTGTGTTCACGTGGTAGACTGCTACTTGTGTTCAAGGTTGTGGTTGTAATATGGATCATGTATCAAGATGTTGCAGGATCTTGTTGTTTTGCTATCGGGTTGTTTGAAGTTGTTGTTGGAGGTATTTTACGTTGTTTCAGGTTGTTGTTTGAAGTTGTTATTTCAGGTTATTTGAATTTTTCTATTAGGATCATGCTGATGTTGTATCATACCAAAGGGTCATGCTGTTATGGTATCATATCGAAGGATCATGTTGATGTCGTATCATATTACAGGATCACGTGTTGGAGGACATTTCAGGATCATGTTTCTATGTTTATGTATGCAGCATCATGTTCCAAGAACACATTGACATAAAACAATCCACAAACACAGTTTTGATACAGATTTGCAAACACCAACACAGATTCAAGGGATCCCCAGATTCAATCACACGTACATAAAGTACATGACCCATTACACATACATACATCCAGAAACTTCAATACATTACAGCCACAGTTTTATTTCAATAGCAAAGCCAAGACACCGAAGACTATGATGCAGCCACATACAATCTTCAGGACTCCAACCATTGATTATTCCAGGGACCTCGCTCGAGCAATGACCCCAACACAAATGCAATTGCAATTGAGCCTTTCTTCGCCTCTTTCGGGTAATTGATGGTCGTTTGATCGATGATATCCTCCTCCTCCACCACGAAAAATAGCCACAATCATCGCACTTAAAATATAGGCGACCTTTGCTGCTCTTCTCAGAATTCACCATGCGGATGGATGGCGTCTTGTGACAATGACAGAACTGAGGAGCATATATCGGTCGATGGTGGTAGTCTGCAGCGCTCAATTGCACCGAACTCATGGTTTGTTTCGTTGAAATGAAGAACAGAAAACAAAGAAGCGGGAAACCGAATCTAGAGTTCTGGGAAAGAGGGATAATTATGGTTTGGTGATGCATAATAAATGATAGATGATTTATAAATAGTTTGAAGAGGGGTAATTGTGGTATAGAAAGTTTAGAAACTAAGGTTTCAATGTTTCTTTTGGCGCCAATGGAAGATCTTTCGCCAAGATATACGGAATCAAGGAGTATTACAGATCAACATCTAGACGGAGGGGGTTTAAGTACAGGTTTTCAAAAATGATGGGGTCCGGGCAAAATTCAGGGTGTCAAAAAGCACTTTTCTCAATTATCAATTGCCGACCTAGCCATCTATGTTTAGCTTGCCATAGGATAAACATTTCGGTTGTTCTAGACAACAGAGATAAAACTAAGTATGCTTTGTCCACCACGTACTATGTTCATAACGGAAGTATCTGGATTATTGTTGTTGTTCTCATGTGATAATGTGTTGGGAGTGTAATGCTAGTCAGTGTATCAGAAAATATACTGGAGTGAGAATCAATCAAAAAATTATATCACTTGATCGCGGAACGAGGAGCAAAAGGGTTCGGTGCTGTCTAGCTGGTCCATAACGATGCAGCTCGAAATCGCAATTCAGATGTAGCAAGCCAATTGATGTTTCTTTATGATACACCATTTAAAGTCCTGTTGATCATTATCAGTATCATTCTGCTGAAACATTGCTGGTGCTACATTTATCGCAATAACAATAGTACTGCTCTGATTTCTTTAACAGATCCATTGAGGCTCTTGTCATTGATCAAGGTGCAAGAAAAAGCTCAGAAGACCAAACACAGAAACCGTAATCCCATATTGGTCCATCTTTTTACAGGAAAAAGGATGAACTATTCGTGCTCTGTTTCCTGTAATGTTCCGCTTCTTAGGTGAATCAATGAACGAACGCTGCTTATACGGAATACAGTTCCAAACAATACAACAATGTATGAGGCAATGTTGAAGTGTTTATGACGACATGATACAAGAATAGAGGTTCAGTAACTGAAATGGGGGATTTGGTTTCAGCAATCGAAATACCCAGAACTGAAAATGTCTCTCTTATGCTTCAAAGTCGTACAAATATTTGAAGATCGATTGGATTTATGTTATGTAATACTCCCTTCATTTCATGGAAATTACTAATGTTTGTTTTATTTATATGTCCCATAAAAATTGAAACTTTGTCATTAACTTCTCTCACACAGCTGCTATAATAAATCATATTTTTAATATTATTTGATATAAATTCAATACATATATAAATTATTGATCCTAATAAAAATATTGTAATTTTCGTAGGATGAAAGTAATATTAATGAGAGTTTAAATCGCAAGAAATTGATGGTATCTTGATCAAGAAATAGGATCACATCATATGCATCCACAACATGGATAAAATTCTGTACCATTTTCTGCTCTTCAAACTTAACTTGTGTTCGGATGACTTAGTTTTTAGTAGTTATTGTATCTACACATCGATGTTTGTATGTGTCTGGCGATGATACATCTAGATATGTTAGGTAGCAAATAACTCAGTTTTAATGATATTTCTAACAAGATGGTTCAAAAGAAACTAAAACGATCACCAACTTCTGTTGCAGATTTGCATGTAAGAATTTGCTATGGATTGGACGAGATATGTTAAACACAAGTGTTAACCACAACACATAGCAACAGGCTGCAAAGTTGAGTCAGACAAGTCAGGAATGCAACTAGGAACTACAGCTGAAGTTAAATGAAAGTTCTTTTGTGTCTCTTGGAAGCAACATATGAAGACATACTATAAGTTAGATCCTGCCAGGTAGGAATATTAGTTAAATCCTGCGGCCTATAAGAAAATTCGGGAGCATAATGCAGTTGATCTTCTCAGCTACTCTAACTCGCCAAACATGCTGTTTAACATGGAGGGATATGGAGGGGGCTACTACGCAATCTGATGTCTAGGAGAAACGGTTGAGTGCTGCTGCTGTTACCTCCGGTACTCTTGTTCAAGTGGGCTTCCTGATCCACCACCAGATGATATGCTCAGAGTACCACCTGATGGTGGGCTGCAGCCGCCTGTTGTCCCACTTCGATAGGGGAAGCTTGGAGGTGCAGATAAAGGCTCAATATGATTCCCTGTCCTTGGTTGCATTTGACCCTCAGGGACAAAACTTCCCAAAACCACCTGCAACATGTGCAAGCAGTTAACGGACTACCATCGACTTAGCATGAGTACAGCATGAATAACACTATATGCAGCCTAACAGGAAAGAAGCAGATTTTTAGCAGAAGTTTAGTCAGCTTGCTAATACTGAAAGTTAAATATGTAAGGGCAGCGCACAAAATGGAGTGGAGAGTCAGGCGAGTCGCCAATAGCACAAATTTAGAGATCGAAAAACTGAAAATATTGGAGCACAGTTACAGCCCTTCCAGCTCATGGGCACTTCATCCTTCATAATCAACTTATTGCCATAAAAGGCAATCAGGAAAGACGTGATATCAGCATGCTATGAGAAGGCATTCTCGATCTAATTAAAATAGATAGCAAGCAGATCACCTTTGGTATAAGAGAAATGGAAATTGTGCCGGTCTTTGAGACAATTAGACTGAAAGATTAGCATGTCTACAAAGATAGAAAATTCCGGCTGCAAGGACCTTGGGGCTTATCACTTACGCATGGACTTGTTCTTAATTATGCGTTTTCGCCTCAAATAAAATCATCTAAACACACAAACCTGCACTGGAGATGCGGCTATGAGCGAACCAGCTACTCCACCTCCAAATACACGACCATCAGGTCCAGATAATGAAACACTAAGTCCACCAGTCGTAATCCTCTGACCACCGATCTCCGATATCATGAATGAACCTAAGAGAGTAAGAATTTGGTACCGACCCTGCAACAGAATCAAAAGGTTTTTAGACATACCCAAACAAAAGAAACAAATATTTAGGACTTCACAAATACACAGAAATGCTTGTGCTGGAGCATTACAGTAAAAACATCTCACATAGTGAAAACTGAATAACCAAGGAAGCGCAAAATTTCAGAACAAACCTCGTAAGTAACAGTTCCTCCCGATGTTGCAGCTTGGCGAAGAGTCACGTTGGATATGGCACCAGTAGCCGACAATATGCAAACAGCCTTCTGACCATTCTGAGAAAATGACATGATTCTTGATGAAATGTCCTGAATAGTAAAACGAAACAGGGATCAGCCAAATCACGGAGACATTAGCTCTATGCCAAATTCTATTTCCTTTCTCTAGTTTCCCAATGAAAGAGGAAACTCCTCGATAATGGCATAGTGCACGTTTGCCTCAGAAAACAAGAATGACGAGCTGGAATAGTTAAAAATAGACCAGATTTGATTGTATAGAAGGCAATGATATTGTAGCAATAAACCAATTTGAAACACTAAATGTAGATACAAAAACCAAAACAATAATGAAATTGCACCATCAAAGATTAAAATTTTTGTGCACTTGAAGAACCGATGTTGCTTGTTCTCTGATCTTTTATCTTTTTCTGATAAAGAAAGGCCCTTGAAAAGCTAAGTTATCAAGTAGCCATCAACAGAAGCGTGAACTTTGCGCCCTTGAATGAAGGATGTCTTTTTGTAGCACCTCAACATGAACTAGAATCACAGTCAACTTTACAACCAGTGTGGTCCTCTTTAGATATTTTTTTGGCAGAAGAAAATACTTAGGGCTTGGTAGTAATCAATCAGGAATCATACCAGATACACTACATCCTTTTGCACAAACAGGTGAAATTCAAGATTCTAGAATATTCTTGCTTGATATAAAAATATCATCCATATGGATGACTGCATTCCGGTGAAGCTGCTAAATAATTGACAGCATTCCTATATTGAACACTTTAGAGTAAGAATGAAGATGAGCTCATACCTCTCCTGGTTTTACAGTAAAGATATGCGGTGTTAATAACCTCGCAGCAAACCCTGAACAAAAAAGTTCCAAAACCCTTTGTGAGTGAAATGCAGCTTACAACTTAACAAATAAGCTCGTGATTATATGCAGCTAGCCATACAAGTACAAGCATACTGAAAACGGGACTGGAGAGATAGACTCAACAAACAATAAAGTGGTAATTAGCATATTAGTGCCTAGATCTTCAGAAAATTTCATATTGGGAAAACAATTTTGCAGGGAAGAAACAACAATCTCCGAATAGAGCACTCTCCTCACATACAACCGTAACACAGCTTATAAAAAGGAATTTCATATCGATCAAAGCACAATCAATGTTTAAAACTGATTCCTCGAATTATAGGACTCGAGTCAACTTAAGAAGATAGCAATTACAAGCACCCAGAGAAGCATGCCACTTGATATCTGATCAACTGCCTGTCGTAGATACACCGACTGTGAATGCATCAAGTCATCAACAGAGACACCAAATACAAGTAAAAAGCCAACTTAATACCCAAAATTCTCTGCTATAGTCATCAAGAATTCATCGAATTGCCCGTTGCCAGAATAAAATCTATCAACAGGGATCAAGATCTAAACTTCTAAAGCTCCCCTAGTGTGCCTTGACTTCTAAGACCAGCCGTGCGAAAAACCCTAGCGAACAAACCCAAGAAACTTCAAACTGAAAATAAGGATTTACCAAAAGGATCAAACTTAGGTTTATTCTTAGCACCAGGCGGCCGTCCTCTCCTCTTCTTCACCCCCACCTCCCCCGACGACAGCGGCGTCACAACCACATCCCCCTCCCCCTCTTCACCCCTCTCAATAATTCCACTCCTTATAGGCTCCGCCTTCTCTGCAGAAACCGCCACAGGAACCGGGCTCAACTCACCCGAAATCCCGTTCTCAGTCCTCGGCAACTGCCACAGAGCTACACTACCCTCCAGTGGCCGGTGCTTCCTCGGCCTCCCTCTCCTCTTCTTCACCATCATGTCTCCAATACCTATATTCATATTCCCAATGAACAGATTCGGTTGCCCAACGTTGCTCACGCACGCGTCGTGATTGATGGGTGCGTCGCTAGGGACGGGCTGGAGGACTGGCGTGCCGTCTACATTGTAGGATAACTGCATGTTCTGTATCAATGGCGGTCTTGGCGCTCCCTCCGACATCGTTTTCGAGGTTTGATTAGCTGAATTTGGTGAAGAATTCGTGTGAGTAGATCGAAATTGGTTGGTCAAAACCCTAGAAATTGATTGGCAGGAGAGTTTGACTGGAAAGGAAACGCTTGAGAGAGTACTTGAGTTTGGAGATTTCAAGTGCAAGTGAAAATTTTGAAGTTGGATGCTTTGAAAAAGTTGGAGCTTTTTGTTGAAATATAAGGAGCGGGAAGAGGGAAGATTTTGAAACACAGGGGAGAAAACCCTAATATTTGGACGATTCAGGGTTTTCCTCTAGTAATTAGCAATAAATATATACTAGTACGTCAAAAAAAAAAGCAATAAAAATAGATATTTTGGGAAGAAAATCCTTTGGCCTTAAAAAAAACCCCTTTCCAAAATATCTATTCCTTATTTTGACAAATATCTTTTCTTCTTCTTTTCCCTTATCTATCTATTCCTTCCATCCCAAAATTATTATAATGTTTTGATTTTATATGTGTGTCGATGAAAATTTTCACATGTGTACAATGATGATCAAATATAACTTTTAGCAAATTTATCGTGAAATATTAATAGTTGTATAAGTTATATTCTTTAACCATATACATGTTGCGTGACGATCAGACATTATTTAATATGAAACAAGATTTATCTTTATACGTATATATTATAATAATTATGGGACGGATGGAGTATTTCTTTTTTCACAAGATTTTCACAATACATCACAATAATTTTTTTTCTTTTATCGACAAGATTCTTTTTATAAGCCTTTTTCTAATAAGCTTAGCTAAAAAAACAACATTTTTTTGTACTTATTTATATTAAGAATAAGAACTGATAAATATAAACTTCATTACTTGTTACAATATCAATCATCTTAAAAGAATGTTATCTTAGAGCAATCACATTGGTGCTCATTTTCAGCATTCATCCTCCAAGATCTAAAAAAAAGTAGTAATGATGACAAATAAAACCAAATAAATTTAATGAATTTTTATTTTATTTTTTGTTATCCTAACGTTATCTTGAGATCCTCGTGACCTTTTTCATCTCTCATCGTCTTTGGAGTGGATTTACAAATTTAACAATAATCATTATGAATTTAACACTCAAAAACTAAAAGTCCTCTAAAAATATAGATTTTGGACTCAAATTTTTGTGTTTTGAAAGGAAACCAATGTGGGTGCTCCCATGACCTACACGATAGGAAATTCAGCAAACCCAAAAAGCAATGTGCTTGGTGAGAGCACTGCAAGAGTAAGGTGAGGAAATTGAAGATTTCTCTTTGGAATAACAAGATATTCCCTATAAATAAAGTTATAATTTTTTTTTTTTAGATTCTTTTATTAACTCTATATGCTGATCAAAATTTTTTCTCTAGCTTATTCTTATCTCAGCTACTCAAATCCATTGATTTTACAGAATTAGATTTCAAACTTATTTATGATATTTAGAAAATTAAAACCCAACTCGCTCAAAAGAAACTACTAACCCAAATGGACTCATGAAATTTAACAATTTTGTCAAACATGTTACATTATATTGTCAGCTCTACGAAAAAATATTACTAGTATTTTTTTTTTCAAGTAGTACGAAAACCAAATTGCAAAAGCGACATTATTCAATTAATTTACAAACAATAACCAACAAAACGTTATTTCTACAACGCAACAATGACAAGTGGCAAATGGATATCCATTTAGACAGCAAAGCTGAATCAACCGATTATTTTCCAGCGTTAACTCTCTTGTCATGCTCCTCTCCGGCTCCATGTTTTTGACGGCACTGATACCGAACTCTCATTCGCCCCCACGCCTCTCAACCCTCACCTGTCACCACCCCACCTCTCTTCCCCTCTTCAAACCTCCCTTGTCCTATATGTCGGCTGAAAAAAAAGAAAGAAAAAACTACTAGTCCTTGCTCCCACTGCCGCAATATAGACAATATTTATAACGTAATACAGACAAAACTTAATAAATATAACGAAAAATCACACATATCGGGAAACTTGTAGTATTACTTCATAATAAACATATTTAAATGTAGAATTTTATTAAAAAAATTATCGAAAAGAAAGATGTATGTTATTGATATGAAAATTACTTAAAATATTACTTAAGATCATTTGAAATACTTTTTCAGTCCCGAAAAAATTACAACACTTATTAAATTACGGTGTTTCAATCAAATTACAATATTATCCTATTTAGAAATTTTTTTACAAAAATATTAAAACACTCTTACTATTTATTTTATATTACATCAACTCATTTCATTATTTTTTCTCTTTTTTCTCTCTCTCATCTCATTCATATAAATCAAAAAATAAATTAATATATAAATATAAAAATTATCATGTTAAATTAATTTATTTTAATTTTTTTCGAACGAAAATAGTACCTAACATAACTTTACTTAGTATTTCATTATAAACTTCCATAAAATATCATTCCATTTCATGGATGATTCTTAATTCGACTAGCTTTATCATGATCGTGACACAACAATTCCGAATTCATGCATGGGAAAGAGTGCCGTTTTTCTTTCTCACTCATCAGTCGCTATAAATCATAAGGAAAATGCCAATTGGCAATTGAATATGCAACCTTTCACGAACACTCTTAATCACATATGATCGTGGAATGACAAACGAACCAATAAAAAATTCATCGTAATATATTCTTTTCGTTTTAACTTAATTAAAATATTTTAATTCGATATAAGAATTTATGTGTATATTAAATTTAATAGATAATGATATTCTTATTCTTGTAAGTATGTGAAAAAAAATGATCATAAAATGAATTAATATAATATAAATATGAATGATGATGATTTTATATAAAAAAATTTCAATTAATTTACGACAGGAGAAGGGTGTAGAAACTTAACACGATTGTCTCATCTTGAAAGTTCACATATCTTTGAGCAAATCCAATACATAAAGTAAAATGAGTAGGTATTGTCAAATTATAGTATCCAATCATAACTATTGTAGTCCAATGGGGTACAAATTGATCGATACGGGATTATATATGTGTGTTGAATTTTTTATAAAATTTCGTAAAAAAAATAATTTTTTTATGATAGTGACGATTAGTGCAACAGTTGTAAGATGAGATAATGATGTACAGTAACTGAGTTTAATTGATTTATATTTTTTAGATAAAAATTTGGTTTACCCAAAACTACACATGGATGAAAATAATATCAAAAAATTTCACAAGAAAATATAATTTTCAAAACATACAAAATGCCAAATAACATATTCAAATCCCACATCTTCTTTATCCCATACTCATCCACACATCCACCTCAACTTCCATCATCACTACCACCTCATCGGAAACGTTGTCAGAATCTGAACACCTCGTCGGAGATATCATCGGAATTAAGCCATCTCGTCGGAGACTTCGTCCGAATCCGGCCACCTTGTCAGAACAGAGCATCACTTAACTCAGCGCTCTATTTCGAAATAGAGCGTCACTTAACTCACTCAGGCGTTCTGTTTCGAAATAGAGCGTCACTTAACTCACTCAGGCGTTCTGTTTTGAAACAGAACGTCACCTAACTCAGGCGTTCTATTTCGAAATAGAGCAGAAGGAAAAAAAATATTTTTATTCACACATACTGCAGTATAAAAAAAATATTCTAATGATAGAAGAAAATACTGCCAAAAAAACATAAAATCTTTATAATAAAATTGTTTAACATTTGATCAACGTTGTTCCTCTCAGACATTTTGTCGATCACCTTCCTTATATCCCCCACCATCTACATTTCGCATATAAATCCAAGAGCAACCCGAATATGGACCGGATTACGAGGTTCAGGATAAAGTTCTCGGGGCTGAAACTTAAACCCAATGACCATTTATTCTCATAGAATAACTTGTTCTACTGTAAAGATAAGATGGTGAGGAAGAGGAGGAAGTTAGAGAGAATGGATTGGCGAGAGAGAGGAGATGTCAAGGGGAAGGATGAGACCTGAAGAAAGTGTTGAGATGATATCTTTGAGTTGCAGTTTGGATTCACCATTTTTGGGGTTTTGCACGAGGCCGAGTGCAGGACTGTCCGATAGGATGATAAAAATGAATTGAGATAATAGTAATTACGTTGATTGATAATAGTATGTCAAATTTTGTATGAGATCGACGGCGATTGAGTGGCAGTATGGTGGCGCGGTGATGATGGAGGAAGATGAGATTGTGGGAGTATGAGAAAGAAACGCTGAAATTCTATGTTTTGGGAATTAAAATCCGGCATGGATGTTTTTGGAATTAATTTTTCAAAATTGTATGTTTGAATAATTTTCTGTAAACAAATTCTAAATAAAGGAGTATTGTAATTATTATATGATATAAAAAAAACAAGTGTTGTATTTATAATGAGACAAAATAAATATCAAAGTTTAACAATTATCAAATTGGTTGTCAAATATAGCAATAGGAATGTCTTTATTATTTTTTGACAACTCCATCAACTTGAAAAGAAATACAAACATTTATAAAACTAAAAGTCAATAATATTATGTAGTTATTTTTTAATTATTGAACAATTAATTTTATTATAATATAATATATCATGCGCTAAAGTACACTAAAATCCTTTTTTTTTGTTTTTCCCTCACATTTCATTCCCCTAATATACTTTACTCCCTTTCTCTAATTTCACTCTCCTTAAAAGAATTGTTTTTTATTGATTTTTCATGAGATTTTTGTTTAGACAAGGAATATAGCTCTAAAATGAAATTGAAATGGAAAATCGAATATAATAAAAAATAAATAGGAAAATAAAGATGGAGTTAAAACATAACGAAAAGTAAAAAATAAATTAACCTTAAAAAAATATTAAAAAAATTATAACAAATACACATTATTCATCTCTCATATATAATTATCTCTATACCAAAATAACAATTCCCCTTCGCTCCGCATAAATACGCATGACCTTCACTCACATTTGTTTGTCCCCGTGATCGGCTCCACGTGAACAACCGTCCATCTCCTCCTCGGGATCCACGATGGACCTCCGCCGCCGACCCCCAAAACCACC
>JAOVYX010017987.1:0-21038 GCA_035668315.1 Drosera spatulata | reverse complement strand
GTTTACGTCCAAATCTTGAAACCAAAGGCACCCGACACCACCAAGGCACTTCATCTCACTCTGGAACCCTCTGTTATTGTTAACCAGCGGGCCACAGGCGGAGGTTGGCCGGAAGTTCGCCGGAAAACTCCTTTGGAGTGTTTTCTCGGTTTATGCTCGTAGGGGAGACCAAGGCACTTCGTGATTAGCTCCCTGGTGTTCGTTGACATCAGAAAACACCAACGGGACGGTGGCATGTGGTGGCGACAAGACGACGAGGCAAACACGAGGACAAAATCTCCGCGCGCGGCTGTTCCTTCGTCATGGATGATCACCGCGGCTGTTCCTCTTTGTTTCCTTCCTTGCTGCAACTTCCCGGCTTATGATGATCATGGTGTGTCATGAAGTGGAGCTACGTGGTTGCCGGGGTGTGATGGCACATCATGCGGCTTCAACAAACAAGGCGGCGCGAATAGGGAAGGAGACGCGGCTGCTGCTCATTTTCCTCCCTTGGGTGAGCGCCTTTCCAGCTTTTGAAGACGGTGAAGTGCGTTTGGTATGGTGGTCGGATGGTGGAGCGTGGGTGGAGTTGGTGGAGGCGGATGTCGGGTTGAGTGGATGGTGAGGTGTTGCGCAGTGACGGGGGAAGCTTGAAGAAACAAATCAATTTGGAGGGAAGGATTTTCAAATCATTTCATCCTTCGTTATATTTTTGTCAATCTATTTTTATCTCAGTTTCGTATTAATAATCTTTCATTAATTAATTCGTGTTGATTTAATCGTACCAAGAACGTTAATATCGTAATCCTTTTAACGATATAACTTTCTGAGACTAAAAATCGTTACGTTATAACGTTGTTTCGTTCATTAAAAATAAACATGCGATCATAACGTCTCTCGATAATTAATCGCTGTCGATTTTATTATCCCAAATATTTTATAGCAATATTTCGTTCAATGATCTCAAATTTTTAAGCTCAAACCTGTGTCTCAAATGTATAATAACTTTAACGATGCAACGTTCATCGTTCGTCGTTCATACATTTTATTTATACGTTTGTTACATATGCTTCGTACGTATATTTTTAACCCGAAATATATTTTTAAATTCGACAAATTTTTGGGTTATTACAGTCTCTCTCTCTCTCTGTTTTTTATACGTATTTTATATTATTCTATACGCATAAATACAAGTTTCGTTTTCATATCAAATCATGTATGATCATCCCATAACATGTATTAGGTTGAAGTACGCAATTTATACAATCATTAATGTTTCACGATAAATTTATAAAAAAATGTGTTTGACCGTCGCTATACACATGTCAAACTTTACATCAATACATGTACCAAGTTAAATCGTTTGTGTTTTGTTTTTTTGTTTTTTTGTTTTTTTGGGACGGAGGGAGTATAGAGTTGAAACTAGGGCACCAAAAAAAAGCCTTAAGAAAGACCATCTATTGTGTATTATCTTCATCAACGTTACTGTCTAGAATATATATGAGTTGATCATTCTCTACATCAAGCTTAGAGAAAAAACAAGCAACAAGTTCATAACTCAATAATTCATGTTTTTGGACGGATATATGAATTTCATTCATATAAATACATGATTTACGTGCTACTCGATTCCCTATTGATTGTTCCAAGAGTTTTAGACTTTACCACCCCAAAATAGAAATTAATTAGGAGTGACCTCACACTAATCAAAATTCAAACCCCCGCCTAAACTTCCTCAATCTCTCCTAATTCTACTCCTTTTTTTACCATTAATGAAAATCCTTCTCCATTTCAAAAAACACCCTTCTCTCTCTTTCTCTCCATTTTTTTTCCAAAACCCACACACCATTATTCTTGGATTGAGCTTGAAGCAATCTCCCTTACCCATTCCTACTTTTGGTGGATTCGGTGAAATAGCTAGATACAATGATGAGCAACATGGAGGAGACGACGCCGACCATGAAGAAGCAAGGCGCGTTAACCTCCACAAAGTCGTTCAGGTCGGCGTGCAGGAGAAGGAGCAGCGGTGTGTTTCACTCGCGTGTTGGGTCAGATGTGGAGGAGGTTATGAATTCGCTTCATGGGTCTGATCCTTTGAGGGTCGAATTGACCCGGCTCGAGAATGAAGTTCGAGGTGGGAATCGATCATATTTTATGATCAGTTCTTGATCTTGATTTTGTTGAATTGTTTGTTGTTTATGTTCTACTTATTTGATTTGTGTGAAAACGATGTGAATCGGATTGGATTGGATGATAGTTTTGATGGTGTTCTTGATTTGCCCACAGGATTCAAAGGGGAAAATGTTTCTAATTTTGATCTTGGGTTATGATCTTGAGGGAGATCATTAGGTGATCACACATATATAATGCTCATTGTTGATGGCTCATAATTTTTTGGATTGTTTCCAATAGAGGCTTTATTTGTCTAGAATTATTCTAAGTGGTTATTTTAATGAGTTAATTGCTTGGAACCAGTTAAGTGTTAGTTGGGGTTAAAAAGTTGAAACAATTTGGTAATTGTTCGCTTGCTTATGAAAGACGGTGTGTGGACAACAATTACCGCGTAGTGTTGGTTAGGTTTGGATTAGAGCTTAAGTTAGTGGTAGCCTATGGGTCAATGTCGACAGGTAACGGACATGTGTCGTGAGATTTGCTCAAACATCAAGTTGTTAGGTTCTATGGGAGACGAAGTTTGCTAGCTTAAATTAACTTGGTATGCAACGTTGCACTTTCCATGGAGGACTGTATGCAACCTTGTTTAGATCATGCAGATGAATCACTTTCCAGGCCGGATGGTTAGATGCTTCGGTTATTTTAGTGATCGCAACCTATTGTCAATGTTGGTGTATACTCTAGCTGGAAAATGGGCTTTTATTTTGATGAAATTGCTGTTACATTGCTATAAACTATACTGGACTATGTGATTTCGTTTTCGGATGGTCTGCGACAGCAAAGCTGATGTAGTTTCCCATGTTACTTGTTGTAGATAAAGACAGAGAATTGGGCGATGCTCATGCTGAAATCAAGGCGTTGAAGTATTCTGAGCGCCTCAAAGACAAGGCTGTTGCAGAGGTAGAGCATACTCCCCCTTTTTTTCCTCCAGAAAACCTCTAGTTCCAGCCTCAATTCGTTCCTTGAGGCACGGGATGACAACGGTTATCTTAGGAATATAACATGCAAACCTGTGAAATTGAAACCGATTGCTTTGAGTTGCTAATGGAATACAGAAAGATAGTTTTATTGAACCAAGCAAAACATAGCTATGAAATACTTCATTCTGAAGTCGAACATTTCGTTCATTGGAATACTCAGAAAAGCATGCTTCTACTCGAGGAACCTTGTACTGCTTTTCACTATGTAAATAGCTATTTATTCTTGTTGGTATAGGTGGAACTCCCGAAATGTTTTGCCTACGTCTTCATATTGTGATTGGATCCATTGATTTTATGCAATAAAAGTAAACCCTGAGTAAAATGCTGATTTCGATTTTTAGTTCGCCGAGAAGCTGCATAAAGTGGAAGAGAAGCTAAAGTCCACTGAAGCTATTCTGGAAAGCAAGGTAACTTCCTAGAGGTATTCTCCTTATGAATCAACATGTTGTTCAAGAAAATGACGGGATTCTATGATGACCAAGTGATGTTTTGCAGAACCTCAAGAACAAAAAGATCAATGAAGAGAAAAAGGCCGCATTGGCTGCTCAATATGCTGCAGAAATCACGCTTAGAAGGGTCCATGCTGCTCAAAAAGATGATGAGATGCCTCCGTTTGAGGCCATCCTTGCTCCGTTGGAGGCGGAGATGAAGCAAATTAAGATGCAGGTCAGTTCAAGAAATATAGGACCCGTATAATGAAATCAAACGTATCTAACTGTGTGCATGAATGCATTAGACTCTCCTCTGAAAAATAGATGCACCTATGAGTACTAGAGTATAAGCAATTTTTCGGCTGCTCGATCGTCATTATTTGTTCCTTTGAGGCATTCACGCTATCAGAATAGTTTCTGAATGGCATATGGCCTTTGTTTCCCTAGGTTGCAAAGCTGCAAGATGATAATAAAGCATTGGATCGTCTGACTAAGTCCAAGGAAGCGGCTCTGCTTGAGGCTGAGAAGACAGTGCAGGCGGCGCTGGAAAAGGCATCTTTGGTTGATGATCTTCAAAACAAGAATCAAGAGTTCCTGAGACAGATAGAAATATCCCGGGTGTGAATTAGTACCTATGTACATTTCTTAGGCAAGTTGAGCTGCAGCAATTGCTTTAGATGACAGTTAATTAAATTTCTTTCTCTCTTTAGGAGGAGAACAAGATCCTTGAAAAAATGCATCGCCAAAAGGTCGTGGAGGTCGAAAAGCTGACCCAAACAGTTAGGGAACTCGAGGAGGCTGTTTTGGCTGGTGGAGCTGCTGCCAATGCTGTTCGAGACTATCAGAGGAAGCTACAGGAAATTAATGTAATTCGAAAAAACTAATATTAACGAAACATGACTTGGGATATTCAGCCTGTGCCTTTCTCCATATATGTTTGGACTTTTGATCGTCCAGGTTTTCATGCTTGTGTAGGAAGAGAGAAAAAATTTGGACAGGGAACTCGCTCGTGCAAAAGTAACTGCCAATCGGGTAGCCTCTGCGGTTGCCAACGAGTGGAAAGATGCCAATGACCAAGTGATTCCTGTAAAACAGTGGCTCAACGAAAGAAGATACTATCAGGGTGAAATGCAGCAACTACGAGATAAGCTTGCAGTAGCTGAGCGCACAGCCAAGGCAGAAGCGCAACTGAAAGTGAGAAGATCTATCTTCCGTCTTCTCAGCTGAATTGTTTTTTGTTTTTTTGCTTTTCACATCAGTGAATTTTCATGTAGGAAAAATATCTACTGCGGTTCAAGGTGTTAGAAGAAAGGATGAGAACAACACCTAGTAGTAATTTTTCGCACATGATACCTGAAGTACGAACAACCAGCAATGGTTGTCCTCGGCGTCTGTCGTTTGGAGGAGCTGAGGTTCTCTCCGCAATGTCATCAAACGGTCATGCATCAAAGAAATCTACCAATTCTTCTGCTGGATCTCTTCATGCCAACGGTGCAGTCTCTTTACTAAAGAATGCCAAGATAACGCCGAGACCATTTGATGATGATGATAGGCCACAGGAGGGAGATAAGCTGTTCCCAAGCCCCAAAACTAATGGCATTTCACCCATAAATGATATCGATCAGAAGCAAAAAGGAAAAGAAAATAATGACACTGTCTCTGGGGCATTGTATGATATGTTGCAGAAAGAGGTTATAAATCTGAGGAAAGCTTGTCATGAGAAGGATCAGACTTTGAAAGACAAGGACAGTGCGCTCCAGGTATCTACTTCATGTCTTTAGCAAGAGCCATTCTTTTCTCTCAGGTTGTCTAGGAGGTGACATATTTTTTTTGTGGTTTTGTCTATGCACCAGATACTATCGAAAAAAGTTGAGACCCTGAATAGAGCCATGGAAGTTGAGGCCAAGAAGATGAGAAGAGAAGCGGCTGCAAAGGAAAAGGAAGTTTCCGCCATTCGAATCAACAAGGAAAATGAACAAAGATCTCGTCGAATGAGTGGCTTTCAAGGGGTTGATGGCCCTCCATTACATTCCACAAGGTACGCATCCAACAAACACCTGTAAAGATACAAGTAGTACTCAAATGCCTGATTCTAGTAGCTAGCGTAGATACAACGATATTAACAACCATTTCGGGTTCCTTATTTCAGGAATGTGAGGAATACATAGGATGTCGTTTTGCCGAGACAACACTAAAGATAGATTTCCTTCAGGTTTCCAGTCTGTATGTTCATTTCTCACTTCAGTACATGTAACCTGGTTCGGTTCCATCTTTGGTTTTTGTTTACCGGTGTATGCCAGCCATTGTTAATGTAAAGAATCAACAATACGCTGTGAAGTGTTATGGCAATCAAGCTTGAATGCACATACCTATCGTTTGTCATGCTGCTTATTTACTGTGATTTGATGACAGTCATAGACTTGGTTTGTATCAACCAAAAACCTAAACCAATATGCTATTTGCAAGTCCATATGTTGCTTCAGCTAGTTCTTGGTATGATCCATCATCCTTTGAGAAAGCCTAGTTTCGACTTCAGCACATCCTAGTAACATTGTTCAAGAGTTGATGATGAATCATTGGCAAGACAGATCATACCAGGAAGCACCAACACCAGATGAAGAGAATTATACGACAAACTAACTAGACAGACTACCATTAGGAGCTCTGGGCTGGGGACGCAATGAGAACTCTTTGTTAGTCACTGTGGATTCAACTTTTGAGAGCATCATTCCGCTATGGTCTCTCGCATCAACTTGACTGCAGTTGAAACAATACACTAGCGAAGCGTTCATTGCACTGTCATAGATAGACCATTCAAACAACATTGGTTGATACATTAGAACATTGAAACCAAGGGCAATTACACCATCACGAACATTCAGTCAACTGTAAGATCAGAAGATCAGAAGATCAGAAGATCAGAAGATGCAAAAAAAAGGTGTGACTTGACACGCATGCCAACCTAGTAAGGTTGAAACAGAGACTCTTGGATCTGACAATGTTAAACAATGATCTCCGGAAACTCACATTTTTTTCACATTACTTGGCGATGGACCATGATTGAGAGTTCTGCAGCCAAATAACATACCGCTTGACACGAATAAATGACTAAGCAAAGACTCGCTGATATAAGAGTTTTAGCAGTTTCACCATAACGATACGAACTCCATAAACATAGTGGAGGTTCAACAAAGCGATTCCAGAATAAGAAATCGAAAAGCATGAGAATCTTCAATCAAGCAAATCTGAAACCGCAGTCTTTCTAAATGCATCAACCTGAGCCAACTGCCCTGCGATTATCTTATTCGGGAATATATTGTCTGCCTTCATTCTCTCTCTGAACCCATAAGCAGGCATCTTTGCATTCATGTAAGCTTGGAGAAGAGTCTGAAAGGGACGTGCACGAGCAACATAGCCAAACTGCCTCATCTTGAGAAACATTTTCTCGGTGTTGTGGACATCGCCTCTCTTTGCATACTGATCCATTATGGACAAGAAAGAGCTGAATAGCGGCTTCCCTAGGTTCTTCTGAGCCGCCTTGTGGAGGATGGCATCTGCTTTCTCTACTTCCCCAGCTTCAAGGTACAGCTTCACGAGCGCATCCCATGTCAATGGACCAATATGGCACCCGCTTTCGCCCATCTTTCTAGCAAGATCTTTTCCCTTGCTCAGCATCTTGTGCTTAGCATAAACTTTCAGTAGCATGGCATAGTGCCTTGACGACAGCTTCTTCCATGTTTGCACCATGTGTTCAAACACTGCTTCTGCTTCTTCTATCTTCTTGAGCTTGCCCCATGCTTCAATTGCCGCCAAGCACTCCTCCTGTGTGGGTTTCTTCTTGCAAAATTCCCAAACTCTCCCTACTTCATCAGCATTCCCAAGGTCCGCATAGATAGGAAGCAAAATGTGGCAGACTCCTCGGTTTTTGTGCAAGTCGCTTCCTTCAATGCCCTTGAGCATCGCCTCCGCTTTTTCTTTGAGCCCACCAGCAGCATAATGCCTAGCCAGAACAGCTTGCGTTCTTAGATCAGGCTCCATGCCTTCAGCTTTCATAGTCTCCAAGATCTGCTCCATGCCATTCATATCGTTGGACTGCCCTTTGGTATCAATCAATATATTATAAGTGAAAGCTGTAGGCTTAATGTCCTCTTTTTCCATGAGGAGAAGTACATCAGCAAGCTTCTTCTTGTCGGTTCTCTTGTAGAGAAGCAGCAACTGGTTGCAGGCGAATGCCGTAATGGGAAATTCAAGGTCCTTCATTTTATTAAAAACTTCTTCCGCTTTTTTCACATTGAAGGCAGACACGTAGCTTGCTAGCAAGGTTCTATAGACCATTTCGCTTCTAAATTCCTTGGGAATGCTTTCGATGTAGATCTCTGCCTTTTGGAGACCACGCACCTTTCCAATCAAAGCAAGCCGCGAAGCATATCCTCGCTCTGATAGTTCCATCTCTTGATTCATTTCAACCCACTCTGAAAGCTGCAACAATAAAATCGCTGCGAAAAATGATGAACAGAATAGATATCAAAGTAAAACTGGCACAAAAAGGAAAGTAAACTCCACAGAAATGTTCTCCCCCTACACACAAGCAAGGCCATATCTAGAAAAAACAAGCAGCGAAACCTGATGAATAAATAGATATTTACATATACCAGCTCTGATAGTCTAGAGAAAGGGTGAGAAAAAACACCTGCAAAGCCCTTGGATACATCTTCCTTTTTCGTAACCGATATATTGCATTTGAAATCTCTTCACGGGAAAGAACTTTTCCATCTTCCACGTATCTAGCGAGAACCTTATAAATAGGTTGAGTCTGATCCTTCATAATAGCTATAAAAAGAGAAGAAGGAAAACTTTTGCTGCTCGATTTTGTTTCACTGGCATCAATTCCTGCGTCAGGCCTCAACTCCTCCTCAATACTCTCTTCAGCATCATCCCCATCATCTGATACCTCTGATTCTGAGACTAGGTCAATCTCCTCATCTACAAGGCTATCTTGAAGTGTTTTCTCGGGAGCTTCTGGCTCCTCAAGCTCGGAAAACGCATCCTCCAAATCATCATCTTCCTCCTCACCACTCTTTGAACCTGCCTGTGAAGAAAGACTATGACATCCAATAGAGAACTTATAGGGAATCTTCGCCGCGTCACAGAATCTGGAAGATGCGGACCATCCACATGATGCGAGGTTCGGATTCTGGCTATCAATCAACTGCTCTACCATGGAGCTAGCAACTGAATGTAGCCCACCAAAAGACCGGGCTGCTCCTGACCTGAATCCATGGGCTCTGAATCAAAGAAACAGAAAAATCAAATACCGTTAAAGATTAGGGATGGCATGTTCATCGTAATGTAGTCGACATAATTTCACATTTCACGTAGAAGAAAGAAGCATAAGCTGGATCAAAGAACTCATGCTGTCTCTATTCTCTATAGCAAACACTCTATTCCGCAAGAAGAAAACAGATACTTCAAACCCAAGCTTATCTCGAACAGGATATAACAGACAAAAATCTTTCTTCAAGCAGAATTTTATCTCCTTTTCCCAGAGTAGTATTGTGATTCACATAACTGGAGCAGTCTACACCATAGTACCAGGGAGATGCAAAGATAAGCTAGATAGTCTGGACTTCATAGCTAAAGACCAACTGTATAATTGTATTCCACAGTGCAAACTGCATTCATATAGCCAAACAAAATGATAAACATCCCAGACAGGACCCTCTTTTGTCCGAGTGTCATCCTTGCTGACAAGACACAGATAACCAGCGGTAGGAATCAAAGGGGATTAAAACCAATGCTGTGATATTCTGGCCTTGCGATCAAAAGCATGTAAAAAATTTCCACTTCATCTGAGTAAGATGCATAAAATACTCCCAAATGAGAGATGTACAAATATGACATGAATTGCAAACAACCACCAGAAACAAGGTGATACAAGCACGGGAATACCAGCTCCAAGTCTGCTACCCCTAAGAACCAAGACATCAAGTTTTGAATCCAGCCCAAACTGCATTGAACTTCCAAGTCCAAGCAACACATTTCAGAGAGAGAATTAGCATGCAAATGTGAACCGATAGGGCCATTAAAAGGCATTATCATCAGTAAGATTTCTGAAATGGTCAAATTCCCTTCACAAGTGATCATGATGTGGCTATCAACTTGATGTAATGTGATTCATTCCACAAGCCACTTCTGCGGTTCTGCCCATCCCACAAGTGATGCAGCAGAGATACTTCCCTCCACAAAAACCTCGACAAATACCCCTACACTTCCAGAAAGGACACCCCAGCCTCCACTTAGACCCTCATAGTTCCAAATTCTGGACAACACAAGAACGGAGTTTTGAGTGTCTACCTCTTTTTTCGCGTGAGCATGATGTCTGAGACCCCGTTTCCAAAAATTTATACAGAATTAAGCTTCATTAGACACTTTCGCACCGAATTATACTAATCTGGCTTCCAAACTTCTTTTTTCATTCAGCATGGTAAAACTGTCACCTTTCCTCGACAATGTCGTGATCATATCATTACGTACACACACACCCAGAAGAACTACAACCCCAGACTCCCCATCGACTTTTTGCTTCCGATTTCGCCAACCTCTAACCCACTATAACTCATTATGATTATCACATCTTCTCCCACTATTAACATCTCCGTTGATCAACCCCAAAACGACCCAATTGCCGAACGCTCCACAACTCAATATTCCACCAAAACCCATTCGAATCAACCATTGTCCCGATCAAAATTTCACCCAAAACAGGTCACTCTGTTCATTGGGCTCATAACACAGATTTTGACAGAAAAGGGGAGAAGATTAGTACCTGATTGAAATGGACGAAGCTCGACGAAGAGTCCACATGGTGAAAAATCGTGATAACAATCCAAGCAGAGAATTTGAGTCGAAATTGAGATAATTTTAGGGGAGATGAGAGCAGAGGGATAAACCCTAGAAGGAGAAGAAACAGTTAGTGCGCGATGAAGGGGATTGTATTATAAACCCTAGCAGGGTGGATGAGTGTGCTTGAAATGGGGTTTGAGACTATGAGAAATGGTTGTTGGGCCTTGTTGGGCCCAATTGAGAGTTGAGGCCCAATTCATTTATTCCTATATATCTTTGAGTTATGTTACCCAAATATTAGCATGGTACCCAGCCATTCCAAGACTTGTCTGTGACGAAATACGTGGATCATTATTATTGTCATTATATTTTTTTATCTTATAATCAAAATTTATTAACTTAGAGTTTTGTCAATATAAATTTTGAATGATATCGTAATATTATGAGATAATTAAATATTATCTTATGTAATTTATCGTTAAATATTGGTTGTAATATAAATTTTTTATTTTTAATACGACAATAATTGCAGGATAATTGAATATTGTGAGGTATAAAAACGAAGCTCCACTAAATACATACTCACTTCGTCCCGTGAAATAATCTCTTTTATAATATTATATTTTTTTTATAGTACGAAGGAAGTATTTTGTAGTGAGCTTAGCCATTAGGGTTGCTAGAAATGAGGTTGTTTTTTTGTTGTTTTCGGATTTTCGTAGGACCGGAGGAAACATGTAACAATCACTCATAAAATATAGGGTAATGATAAAATGGCATACGTTGGCTGTGTAAACTTAACCAGCCAACAAAAATCAACCGTCCATTTGAAAAATGAAAAGTTGATTAAATTTAAACCCATCCCTATCCGATAAAAAGAATCCCGAATATATCAAAAAAAAAATGATCTTCCGGGGTTCTTTTTCCAGGATGAACTACTCTTCCCGAGAAAAAGAACCCCGAAAGTAATGAAAATTCTTTGAATCTTAACCGTCCATCTCACAAATGAACGGTTAAGTAATGTTGGTTGTATAATTCTTCACAGCCAACGTATGTCATTTATTATCATCCTTTATCCATTCACGTGCAAAAACGAAAAATAAGAATTTATCTTATGCTATTTTTTGTATTGTATAATTTCTTTACAAATTTTTGTACTCCATTTATCCTTCCGTCCCAACAAAATTGTACTCCCGCCTTCCCATAATACTCATAATCGTTTGACACGGTACTAAATTTATATGTGTGTTGAATTTTTATAAAATTTATTAAAAAACAATATTTTTAGGGATAATGTGCTTGTTGTGAGAGAAAATAATGGGTATATCATAAACTGTAGCAAATATATGATTGTTATGAGTTTTTTAAGATTAAATATCAATTAAAAAAGAAAAGATTGTATGTAAATTATGACAATCTAAAAAGAAAAATGTTACATGTATTATAGGACAGTGAGAGTAACACTTTTCAAACTGGATCATCCCAACTAAATTGCACCATTATCGTTCTACAAAAATATCAAAACATCCCTATTTTTTATTTTATATCACATCAATCCATCCCACTATTTTTGTTTCTTTTTTTTCTCACTCCCCTCACTCACAAAAAATCAAAGGACAATTTAGTCTTTTCACTAAAAATTAGCACATACATAAATTATCATTTTATGTCAACTGGTTATAATTATGCTGGGACGAGGGAAGTATCATTTAAATGAAACAACTAATTCGTTCTCACTCATATATTCTATTTTATTGTTTCATTTCTTCAAGTAATGTTGGGATTTTTTTTTCCTTTTTTGAATGTACTGTTGAGACTTATTTTGAAACCGAGGGATCAACAACTTCCGAAGTTTTCTACTTTTTCCGTCCCAAAATTATATTAATAACAGTTTGATTATGCATGTGTATCAATAAAAAGGTTGGCACCCGTATAACGACAATCAAATATTTTTTTAATTTATTATAAAATATTGATTATATAAATTATATATTTTAATCTAATATATGTTGATTTTATTTTGATTTTTATAATTTATATATATATAATTATAATACACATAAATATAATATATAAAATTTTTATTTATAAATCCAAATAGAGATCAAAATATAAATGAAAATTCTATTAAGATTTTTGTCCGATCGTAAGGAGTATTTCAAATTGCGGCTTTACTTCTCTGAGCCCGAATCAATCTACAAACCATAGAAATCCCAGCAATCATCAACTCGTCATCTTCGATCGATCGACGACTCTCCTCTCCATCGCTCCCAAATCTCTCGAGGTACTTCTCTCTCTCTCCAATTCTTCTCCTCGCCGATTATCCAATTCTCTCTTATCCGTGGAAGCATTTCTACTTCGAATTTCACCCTGGATTCTGAAAACCCTAGATTCTCAATTTTGCGATAATCTCAAGCGTATTACTCCATGAGTTCGTGACATGTGCTGTGAATTGATGCTTCTTTTTTTTTGTTACGATTGTTGTTTCGCGTTTTTTTGAATCTGCTGTGATCTTTGATTATATTGGTTCGATGATAATCGACTCGAGTTGGTGCTTTGGCGTAATCGTTTTAGCTACTATTTGGTGTGGTATCCTATAATTGGTCGAGATTTGTGTGAGATGAGCTGAGTTGTAGCTATGTCAAGATCCTTTTTTGGATTATGACTGTCTAGTGTTGCTGGGTATGGGATTTCGGAGTATTTAAGTTGTTCTCTAGGTGTCTGGAATTTTTGTGGTTGCTTTCTCATGAGAGCCTCGTCAGTCGTCCCTTTGGGGGGAACTGTGTGGCGACTAATCTGGCATTGTATGGGAAGTTACAACTTCGTCTCCAGAAATCTTTGATGCAACTTCACCTCTGTGGCGTATATTTCAAGAACAACTGATCCAAGTTGTCTTTATGATGTTATAGGGAAAACTCAGCGGCTTTGCTGGTCGGATAGTCCACCTGAGCCTAGCCTGACCTAAGAGGATGCAGAGGCAGTAGTCTAGGCCATCAGACACATAATTCAGTGTCAAACACTTGCAGATAAACAAAGGCTGATCCCTAAGCGGAAGCCTTGGCCTTGGATAATTTTTATTAATATGTCGCGAAACAAAGATGTCTGTGAGGGAGGGAGGTAGAGCTAGAGATACACAGATAAATAGAAAAAGGGGAAGGAAAAAGAATGCATTTTTACTAGAACTACCAAACCTTTAGCCTTTAGGAAGTGTGTATGGCAATGGTTGGCTTTGTGCAAGATTTTCCAAGTCCTTCAGTTGTCACAGCAATTCTATATCGGTCCTTTTCATGATACTGAAGGTTGTAATTTTCGGGGAGTTACCTTTTGGGGACTCAGAATTTGGGAACTAGAAACAAGGTGGTGTGTCGAATGCTTGCCTACCTTTTCTTAATAAAGCCTCATCTACCACAGGGTGGCAGCTTTTGTATGTAGCTGAAAATGCTTTCCCTGTGGGGTGAGACATAGATCTTGTTGCTCAATCCTTTACTGATGTCTGTCTCCCAAGTAGGTGCTGGGGGGTTTAGCGACTTGGGTAATGGACTCCAACCCGGACTCTCCACTCCAAGAGGATAATGATTCAAAGGGTGTCTTTGGCAAGTCTTCAATTGATGTAACTAAGAAGAATTATCGTCGTCGACTTCCCACTAGCTCATCTTCATCGGATGGTAAGTCCTTGCGTGCACTCTTATGGACAAATTTCATGTGCAAGTTTATTTCTTTTTGTTCGCATTGTTCATGGTTATTACGCAGAACATAGAGCCTCTTCATTTTATTATATTTCAATTGAATGGTGCTATGGAAGCAGATATCTACATTCGCTTATCTGTCTTGCTGGATCTGGTACTGTGAAGCGCTTAATTTTTTTCGTTTTCCATTTAGTGATTTCTGTTCCCTTTTTTGGGGAGTAGGTTTTAGAGTTACCTCTTCTCTATTGTCTGTTTTCGGCTGTTTGTCTTTGACATGCTCAACTATTCAATGCCACCTTAGGCCAATCTCTAGTTAAGGATGCTCTACAGTCTACACAATACCTTAACTTGTCCGTTATGGTGTTGACCAGATATGATAGAAAACTTTGATATCTTCTTATCTAAACCAACCAAGGATATCTTTCAAAGTAGACATTTGTGACCCTGAAATTTTAGTTTATGCAATCATCTATTCTTAGCCTAGTTAAGAATGTATAACGCTTTAAGAGGGAAATCTAATGATCCAGCTTGATGACTGCAAGTCTGTTAGAGCATCTTGTTGTACTGAAATGCTGATTTTTTTTGCTGGTATCTATATACTTAGTTGTATATTTCAGAGGCTCTGGTGTCGTAGGTGGTTACTTTTCGGATAATGTCAAAGCAGATTGATTATTGTGAATAAGTTGCATATTCGTTCAAGCGTTGTAAGTTGTAGGAAAATGGGTAATACTACTGTAGTAAGAAAACAAGTTGTTTATTGAAGTTGTTGGCACATGATAATGTCAATGTGAATGTTAGATTCTTATTAATTTCTGGATGGAATTGTGGGATGGAGCGGATAGGCAGTGCTGGATCTGGATAGTTGTCTTGCCTTCTCTTTTCTACCCGCTGTGGATATGTTCATGTTTCCTAGATATATCTTGAGGGAGCATTTGTTTGCCTTTTTCAGTTCTTTGCTTATCTTCGAGTACTAGGATTTCTCCCAATGGATCAATGGATAATATATGCAAGTTTTAGTTGTTGATTGTCATTTCTGTAGTTAATGTATGTGAAATTGTTCTAGATATGCTAGAGAATGTGTTTCAATGTGTTCTTATTCATGAAATTGGGTTGGCTCCTAACTTTTGCCTTTGGTTACTTTTAGTAATTGCTGCTATTTGCAGGTAGCCCGAGGGGTGAACCAAGTGAAGGTCCTATCTCATTGAGGAAAGATGCAAAGGTATTGAGCTACCAGACCAGGATGGATGATAAGTTGGATCCTCGAAGTTCCAGGAGTCAACAAGATCATGGCAATGACTCTTTCAGACGTCCTTCAAGGAGCTCCCATGGTTCTACTAGGCATGACGACCGTCACAGGGCAGATGAAGAAGATAAGTATTCAAGATTATCCTCTCGTTCTAGCCGAGACCACAAAGACAGCTATCGTTCAGATTACAGGGACCAAGATGCTGATTATAAGCGATCAAGGGATCTTTATAAAAATGGGGACAAGTATACTCATGACAAATCTGATACCTTGGCACCAGTTGAAGACCACAGGAAGGATATGTACAAGGATTCATCTTCTGACAGGAGGCATGGTAAATTGAGTAGGGAAGGGGATAATTATGATGATCGTGATAGGAGTGCGAGGGGTAGAGATTATGTGGATGAGAAAAGGGATTACAGGAATTCAAGAGACTACAGGAGTGATCGTACAGCCTCCTATGGGGATTCTAGAGGGCGTCGAAGTGATGCAATGACAAAGAGAGAAAATGATGTTTACCATTCAAATGAAGCATGCAAATATGAATCCAAAAGGAGCAGGGAGGATAGAAAGAAGGACGTTGAGGAGGATATCGACAAGATGAAGAAGCATGCTGGAGAATCAGGAGAAAGGATTTTAAAGGGTAGTGGTTTTATAAAAGAAGGTGAAGAATCATTGGCTAAAAAGTCCAGATTTTTCAGCTCTGACAAGGATAATTCTCAGGGAAAAGAAGGTGATTGGAACTTGTTTGCTTCTGCTATGCATGATATATTTACTTTATCTTTACAGCTGCATAGTTATTAGGTTGTATCATTGCCTTGTTGGTGCTCCAAAAGCAGCCAACACGTTGATGCTATACCCAAGATTGGTAATTTGTACTCAAGAGTTTGATCGGTTTGTACCTCATTTTGTTTTGGTAATTCTGTACTGCAGCTTGATAGTTACAGAGACAGCAGTACAAAATTATCAAACTGAGGTACAAAATTATCAAGTTGTAATACAAAATCATTGAACTTCAGTACTTGTGGCAACTACTTGGCCACTTTTGAAGCACCAAGGTATTTCCATAGTTATTATTGCTTTTTTTTTGGAATTGATAAATCCAAGACCAAATTTGCTATATTCAAGGCAAGTTATGAGAATGGGTTAGTTTTGTCGAAGAAAATAATGTGAAGGAAGTGCCTTGGAGATATAGCAATCAAATTTTGCCTTGGAAATAGCAATGCTCTTTTTTTGTAGTTATTATTGCTGCTTTTTTTTTTTTTTTTTTTGGGGTGTGTAGTTATTATTGCTTGTTAATTTGTTGAATTCTCCATAATTTTGAATCATGAGCTTTACAACAGATTCTAAGCAAGGTGAAGAGCCTGTTGGTAAAGTTGCTGCTGGCCAAGCCCCCATCAACAGTTCAAGTATTGCTGCGGATGTGGATGCTGCTAGAGTCGCTGCTATGAAAGCTGCTGAATTAGGTAGTTTAATTTGCAGTTTGGCTTGAGGAAGTCAATTTTTGCATTATCTCTAATAAAGCTTGAGGCACTTAATTTTCCTTCTCAGATTACACCAATTAGCTGTAAATAAAACTGAAACAGGAGACTGGTATACATGCACATGATGGTTGTTCTTGAAATGTAATTATATTGATCAGGTTGTGGACTCCATTGTTTTGAGTCTTTTGACCGAGTTATATCAGGAACGTCTACTACTTTATGGCACAGCAGTTTCTGATGCAGTCAAAGCTTTATAAAACAACAGGAAACAAATAATGGAATGCATTTCTATTTGTGACTCGTGGACTAAAAAATTCTCGATTTCTTTCACTCCTTACTTTTATTATCTCTCTTTCCACTTCTGCTAATTTGTTTTTCATGTTGATATGACAGTGAACAAAAATCTGATTGGAAGTGGCATTATGACTGCTGAACAAAAGAAAAAGCTGTTATGGGGGAACAAGAAGGCAAACACTCCAGAAGAGGTACCTGCTATGATGAATTTATCTTGATATACTTCAGTCCCATTTTTCTTCTTCACCTTGTCTCCAGTTCTGCAGATATGATCACTGTATATATACTTTTGATAATGATATGTAGTAATTTGATGAATTTGGATTTTTTTTTAATGTTTATAGTCTAGTCACCGTTGGGATACTGCACTCTTCTCTGATCGGGAGCGACAAGAAAAGTTTAACAAACTCATGGTAATTCCTTGTCTTTGACTTAATTAACTTATGTTTTTTACTTTTTTCCTTCTGTGTTGCCATATGACAATAAAGTAGGGTTTCGTCCTGTCCTATTTCCTTGGTTCTTGTGTTGGTTTGGGGGAGGAGGGCAGGAGTGTTATTCTCATATATAAGAAAGTTACCAAGTAGTAGTACGAAATGATATTCAAGGGTTGACATTATCTTGCTAGTCACTTCATGGTCTTGGGATACAATACTCTATGGTCGAGTGTTCTGGGAGAAGTTATGGGCTGATGGTTTTCCGTATTAGGTTATGGTACATTTTGCTATCGTGCCTAGGCAGTGTTGTGGAAATCAAACCTTCACTGTTATTAGATCTCGTCAGGAGACATAGGTTGAGAGAATATTTGGACTTTCAAATGTCTTACTGATAGCGATAACTTATCATCTCTCTAGTGCTACTCGTATTCGGATAAGCAAATGTTATAAAAAATTGAAACCAAGTGTGCTCTTTCTTTTATATTCTTTTATTCTACTCCATTTGTCTTCTCGATCACTGACACGCTTTTAGAATCTGAGGTTGCCTTGGTACCTATGGCCAATTGTAGGGTGTAAAAGGTGAAGTAAAGGTGGAAAATCGAGCCGGAGGCCAAGATACCAAGAAGCAGAGAGAACTTCAGTTGGATCTCGAAAGGCAGTACACCGCAGGACTTCGTCGAAGAGATGGGCGCACTGTTGGCTTAGGTCTGTAGTACTTGGCATAGAATGCTCTTTCGCCTGTTCCTTGAAGCTGTTTAAACAAGTCGTCTGCTACTCTTATTTATCTATCTCTGTGTCCTGTAATTCTGTTCATCTGACGGATTATGTTGGAGTAGTGTAGTGTGGATTGAATCTGGAACATCTAATTTAGTCTTGCTGTATGGAGCGAAGGAAAATCCAGTGCGTTTTATACCCATTGCTATGTTCGGGCTGCTCCTCCACGTTAATGCTTGTGTTGGAAAAAAGAACATCGTAATCGTGCATGATACCGAAACTTGGATGGTGCATTTCCACCTTGCGTATCTACCCTTCCATTGTTATGGAGCGTTTGTACAATTGTACCTCGACTTCAATTCCACTTATGGAGCGTTTGAACCCTGTAAAATACTAACGGCAGTCTTCTTTCTCTAACCGACATTAACAATTCGACAGCATGTAATGTTGCACGAGTGTTGAATATATGTGCATGGACTAAACTGTTCTTAACTTTTTTTTCCCCTATCTGTTCTTAACTTTGAATGTTGTGTATTACTAGAAAAAGGAATGATGTTTGACTTTTATATATTGAAAGCTCTACAATTGCTTTCAAGATAATCATACACTGATAAGGTCACCTTAAAAACAAAATCTGATGGCTATTTTCTAAAGTTTCATGCTGTCAAATTTTTGAGAAATTGTGTATGCTGCATATCACGGGCAACAAGTTTGGTTATCAAAAATATTACAACACAAGTAAATAAAACTATAATTTTCTAGATCAAGCTAGATAAAACCCATCCCAATGTTAAGGGCATAAAATGCATTTATTTTATAGATTATAACTTTCTATTTTGATTGATATTTTGTATTTTTCGCACTATTTCAAAATTATATTTTATTGATTTGATTTGATGTTTATCTTGAGTACGTGTTGACATACAGGAAATGATTTGGAGAGCTTGGAGGTAGGAATTCAAAGAAATCGATGATGGAAAGTCACATGCGTGAAAGGAGTTTGTGATGACAATTGGTGTGATGAAAGTCGTGATCCAACATTATGAAGTGCTCGCAACATGGTAGGTGTTATAACCGCAATGACCATAAGAAGACTTTGATTATTTTTGAATTTCTTTTTGTAATTTTAATTTTACAATATCTTTTAGGCTTCTCTATATATAGGCTTGGGATTTTTATTTGTGGGGGAGACTGCTTTGTTTTTTTTTTTTTTTTTTTTTTTTGAAGATATCTTTTGAGAGATTAGAACCCTAGTATTTCATAACTCTCAAAGGGGATTGAGAAGATTGAGATCGATAAAATAAAAATCCATCAGATTTGAAGACGACGAAAGTTAATTTGTTTAGAGAATTTTCTATTCCCTACTCATCTATGTCCAATTTCTCTTTGTTATTCAATTCTAAAGTCATGAACTGATTCTTTTCATCTAGGGCTACGATGTAGTCAATATTTATAAAGATTCGATTTTTATCATATCGTTGGACCTTTCATCATATCAATATTTATTTCGTTAATCCATTTTCAAATTCCAAATCGATGATAAACTTTGTTAATAAAGTATAGTTCTGTATCACTAGAAAACATACAATAACTTCGTTTCAGATTAATCTACCATTAACTTTGGAGTACATCATTTGGGGGAAAATTCATGCGAGTTTTTTTCTTGATGATTGCATTAGCATAACCTAAACAACCCCCTCTAGTGATCTCATCCAATTCAAAGCTCTCATATCTCTCTTTCAATTCCCACTCTCCATTGTTGAAATTTCGTCTCCAAATCCCATCACCAAAACCTAACCAAAATTCCCAAGAAACAGTACCACGAAGAAGCAAATTCAACTCCCTCAAGCAAGCTTGACCAATCAAGGACGACTAAGGGTGCCCAAATCAAAGACCCAGAAACACCAATTTGGGGTTATAGTCGTTGTTGTCGTCGTCGTCGTCGGGTTCTTCTCATTTTCAAGATGAACGCTGGGTCATCTGGATTAAGTAATTTTCCGATCTCTGTTTTCGTGATCAATAATGTTTATTATCTGTGATTGGGTTTGTTAATTGGGTCGGTTTGTGAAATGGGTTTGGGTTTGATTGTGGTTTTGTGGTGCAGATAATGTTCCGGTTACTAGGGCGTTTATAATCGCGTCTGTGGTGTTTAGCATCGTGTTTGGAGTTCAAGGGAAGTCGAACAAGCTCGGGTTGTCGTTTCAGGTTTGTGGTTGTTTCTCTTTTGGTCGTTTCTGATGATTTGGTGACTGCCCACGTGGATAATGTTTTGGATGTGTATGTGAGTTGAATTTGTTTTCTGGCATTTGGGCATGTGTAATTGGCCACTTAGTAAATATAGACTTGAACAGTGTCCAAGGCTTCTGTTTAGTGTGGATCTGAGAGGAGGTGAAAGGTGCAGGCATTCTTTCCTTGCAGATGGAGAGGTTGTTTTCATTGATATGAAGCTTATGACCATGACAATCGATGGATTGATAGGGCATGGTGATTTGGGCTTTTGTCTTTGTCTGGAACCGCTCCTTTTCGGGCTCGGTCAATGAGGATTTGAGTTTGCATATGTTCTCGCAGTTGCGCCCAGCCTCGGCTGTTCTGGAGAATATGGACATTTAATCCTCAGTAATTTCAATGTGGAGTAGTGTGACGGAAAATGGGTTTAACCTGATTGTCCCAGTATAGTCTGATGTTATTTGAAGATTTGGGAAAAAGGGTCTTGAATATGGTTTATAGTTTGTAGGTCAAGTTGCAGTAGAATCAGTTCCATTACAGTAAATCTCACAG
>JAOVYX010017986.1:0-21038 GCA_035668315.1 Drosera spatulata | reverse complement strand
GCCACTTCAAGCTATCATGAGATTATGTGCATCCTTACCTGGGAAAGTGTGGGAACAGTGGTCGGATCAAAGTCCTCACAGTTTTGAGGATCAATGGGAACACAGACGAGACCTGAGTAACAAAATTATGATCATTTCAATAAAGAAACTATCTAAAAAGCTGTGATTTATTCTATATATGAAGGAATCCGACAGCAACCATAGGTAAACAGCCAAGGAAATAAGCCTGGTATTCATGCCCCTCTCATCACATGTCGACAAATGTAGGAATTATATCCATTACACCCTGGTCATTAGCCAGCATTTTATCTTCCATACTAAAGTACCATTTGTTGAGCTAAAGATGTTATTTGGAGCTCTTAAATTTGAGGTTTCATGGCTATACCTACTGGAAATTTGAAAGCGAGAAAGCTTGGCTCAATATAAGATGTCTTTTCCCGTATAAAATTTCTATTAGAATCTCTCTTTGCTTTCTCTGATGACAGGGAGAGTATTGGTCACTAACCTGTTTGTGGGTGTACACAGAAAGGGGCTTTCAGGAGGTGATTCATTTGTTTTGATACCTGCAACCACATAGCATAATAACACAGGATTTTCAGCACAGATAAAATAGTTCCCCAAGAAATACGTGCAAAACAATGAAGGATACTAAAGCAGACTTTTCTTTTGGAGATGCAATGTGTTTGCTAGAACAAGAAGAGGCGAAGACACGAACCCCAATATCAAGCCTCGGATAGGAGCAAAAGAACACAATCTCTTCGACGCACCGGCGAAGTCCCTGTGCCTAGAACATGAAAAAAAAACTATTAAAAGGCATAACCGACGACTTTTGAACTCCAAACCAGACTGGGGATTATCCCACCGGTGAGTGATACAAAATCATCTTTTTTGGTACAGTACTTTTTGCTTGCTCGATTGTAAAATGTGCTTCAGTTGATCCCAACGTGCAACACTGATATCATCCTTGTTGGTTGAAGATCTCTTATTATCCAGCCATCTTCCTCGCAGTTCAGAAGTCACAGCTGCAAAACATCATTTCCGCATCATGTTCAGCAATAGCACAATTGATAAAATAGAAAGTGATTTAAACTTGACTCATACATACATTCATCTGGAATCATGTCTAATATCTTCTCAAATCTCTCTTCCGTAGAGAGAATATTCTGACCAGTTAGCCATCTCTTCTCAAAGAAGTCCTTCAAGACTTCAGTATAAGCCCTCCTGTGAAAAGTAGAGCAAGGGTTAAGGGAGAAGATTCACGATTGAGTAAGGACAATCCAGCGGAAAATAATCCTTACACTAGAGAAGGATGAAGACCAAGGCCTCCCAAAGAAACTTTTCTGTGACTGTTCTCACCACCCTGTGAGGAAAATGCACACACGGAAAGGTATAATTAAAATATTGACTGTATACCATGCAAACAATCATAAAAAGGCTTGGTCGTTATCAAGGAATTACCCTGTAGACATGAAGATATTCAGCAACGGAAGCCCTTTGTTCATTTGTAAGCCTGAGAGTCAAGTTTTATCTTAGAAGCGCAATGAATCAGCATGAAGATAATAGATGCCAAAACGTGAGACTTCTTAAAAGGAATTACCTTCGTGCTTTTCCATCGCATACCCAGCAATGAACACCTCTTCTTCCACTATATGCCCATAAAATATGATTGAAACCGAAGTCCTCTGTACCACTAATAATTAGCGTAAGTCACATGATAATATCAGTTTTAGTCCCTAATTCCCTACATAGAATGCATTGAGGGAGATAGTTGAGAATATAACCCACTTTGAAATTTGGGAGCTCAAAAAAACAACATATATAGATCCTGCACTATTCATCTCATTATCAATTGATTTTGAGATGAAATCTCAGAGGTTTAATGTGATATCAGAGATCAAAAAAACCCAACGGCTCAACACTCCGTGTCATCCCAATATATATCCGCGTTTCAAACCCAAAAGAGTCGTTCGCGCGAAGGGACGTGTTGAGAATACAACCCACATTAGAATTTGGGAGCTCAAAATAACAACATATAAATCATGGGTTACTCCTCTCATTGCCAATTGATTTTGAGATGAAACCCCAATGAGAAAGCTACATTCAAAACCCCAATTGATTTTGAGATTTAGGGTAAACCGCAAAACCATCGAGCACACAGATCAAAAGCTACATTCAGCAACCACATAGCTGTTGGTTGAGTAACACCAGCCATTCATTACTTAACTTGGAGGGAGCCATCTTTGTTATGAATATGCCACACTAATTATCAACCCAATGAGAAATAAGACCTGACCTCTAAGAGCAGTATCAATCACTTTTATGGCCACTGTCATCAGTGGCCAGCAACCAAGGCAGAAATCAGCACCAGAGCAGCAATACCTAACATCGTCATAATCTGTTATATCCTGCAGAAGACAAAACAATATTGCGATATGCGTCATATCAGTGAGACAATTCAGCAACTTGGAAAACAGAAAGTTAAAATTCCTAAAGCTGATATGGCTTACAATATCAAAGACCAATTCCCTTTCTGCTGGAGTGAAGTGACCATATGCATGTTTCTTGGCAGGCTGCAACAATCAGATCTATTTAAGATTAGACAGACTCGAAAAGGACAATAGTATGGATTGCCTCAGAAGGTATCTGGACTTCTACAGTGCACCATTACCAGGTATGCATTGAAAGGTACTATAATTGAAAGAGTTCAGATAATAGTAATAAGAATAATAATAAGTGGAACAGCTAGCAACTCAAGTTGCTCAACCACAAAAATTACAAAACAAATTGAAATATCTTACTGGGACATTGTATACAGCCCCAATGTCTATTTTAAAGGGGCATTTCTCTTTGATGGAATTTTCAAGTTCAGCCGCACTCTCAAATGATTGAAACCGCATGTATATGTTATCAGCCAGAGTGTACGAGAACTCCCTTCGGCTAAAATAGGACTTGTCACATGAAGGATGCTTTCCATCTGGGTTTTGAAAGAAAGTCAAATAAAACACATGAGTACACTGTCAAGCGCCAATTTACATACACTCTAATGTCATGCATGAGCAAGCAGAGATAAATATCAAATGAAAGAGGGCTTACCGTTTCCATACGACATCCATTTGTATATATCACTGTGAGGGAAAAGTTTTCCTGACACGAGATTTCAAACAATATATCACCCCTTAAAGTCAGAAAAAAAAGATCCTACAGCTCTGAGGTAACTCATGAACTCCATGTTACCAGTGAACCAACCCAATGAACGAGATCTTCCTAAAAGGAAGTTTAGGAACTACAGCCTTCAAATTTAACCCTTTTTTTTAACCAAAGGTGGGAAATGGTATGCTTAAACCAAAACCATAACAATTCATAAGCCCTTCATTACGTATGAAAAAAGTGCATGTACTCCATCGCTTTATTTTGGTATTTAAAATGCTTATAAGTCAGTATGGCCAGCTTATAATCCCGGATAAACAAACCCTTAACTTTCCCCTAACACTGAGACAGCAAAAAACACATAACCACCCCATAGAAACTACTACTCCATCTAATTAGGAGTACTAATTACCATAATATATCTTGAGGAAATTAGGATTGAACCCATCCAAACCACCACCTCCCACCTTCTGATCTCCTGCTTTCGCCTCCTCGCCATCGATCACCATATCATCCCTTCCATTCTCCTCCCCTTCTCTCGTCATCTTCAACAATTGCCCAAATTCCACACTCGCAACATCAGATCTCAAAATTAAAGAGGAAAAAAACATGTTCATACACCAATAATTGGATGAAAAATTACCCGCCAAGGTGCTGCCTCTGCTGGAGGAGGAGGAAATTAGCAACCGTGGTTCGCCGGAGATTGGGGCGGCGGAGGCGGCGGCCGGTGAGGAGAAGGTGGGTGGTCGGACTTGAGGGAGTTGAGGGGAAGAAGGGGGATTAGGGTTTTGGAAATGAGGGAAAACGATGCTCTGCTATTGTGGTTTTGGCGGGAAATGGCGACATTTTATGGATTGTTTAGTACTGTCATTGACCAATACTTTCTCCCAGCCACTTAAGTTTGCACCATATAATTTAACACACGATCAAATATTTTTTCTTATAAAATTATGATAAAATGTTATTGATAAATTAGTTATGAATTATATTTTTGAATTTTAAGATTTTTCAGATATTGTTAAGAACAAAAATGAAATACTTCGAAATATATATCATTATAAAAATTATAGAACAAAAAAAATATATTGATGTTTGTTCGTTTCTCATTTCGACTCTCCCATCTTTAAAAATAGACATTAAAATTAGACCTGACAAATGAGTTGGATTGGATCACCAGATCGAAGGATATAACAGATTCGATAATTATGTTAGTAGATAAAAAGACTCCATTCCCATTGGGTACTAAATATTCGATCCATTATCCGTCCGTTGCGGGTTGCAGTTAACCCACAACAATTTATTAAAATATATATATATAATATTATAACGTCCCGAATTTTTTAACCTTTTTGCAGGAACCCACGTGATGTTACTGTCGTTGGACCCAACGTCTCAGTTAAGCTAAAACTAAACATCTTGGATTAATCATAAGAATTAAACTAAGTTCACTTATGCATCATTAGTTTAGAAATTTTTAATACACTGAATCATAATTTAGAATATCATTTTCGTACCGGAATTTACATCTTTTTTTTAAGATCAGAATACTTTTCACACGTAAATTACATCTAGTATCAAATCTTAGATCACATTTCTCCTTCAAGTCTTGTTCTCGTAACAAAGAGAAGAGAAAAGACACAAAAAAATAATTACCGTGAGCTATAGAAGCTCAACAACATGTCGTCCCCCTTAACAGGGTTACACGAGAGAAGAATGTAAGAAAAGAAAAGGGGAATGATCACTTGGATCTTTTATTCCAGCACTCTGGAACTATTATACCAATATGACATTCACAATTTATCATGAGAAGCATACCAGTGATTCATCCTAGTCATTTAAGTATATTTAACATCACGTAATAACGTTCGAAACCACACGTCAGCCGACACTGCAGACATCATCAACGCCATTTACTATCGTCATATCCTTTATGGTATGACGGTCAAGATCTCCATATCAAACAGATTGAGACAATGACACTGTGACATGATAGGTCCTCAGTCCAAGTCTCACGCACTGCTACACTCAGCAGTTCACTCAAGACTTTGTTATACTTATCGTCGTATCAATTACACAGAGACGACAGATAATAAATACCCTCAATATTATAATTGTGTCTTTGTGAGACTTATTCAATTTCATAAGTAAGCACTCTTCACCTTTAGCAAAAGGGATATCCGCGAAAGGGGATCAGTCAAACCAGAACTCAGGGTCTTCTACAGTGAGATACCCTTATACCATAACGACCTCACAGGGTCGATGAAAGAATGTCACCACCAAGTCACTATATAACACAAACGATAGACACACCGGTTTTTGTGTTTTATACCACGGAGTTATCTCATCAATTTATGGATTTGCACTCCTTTCACATATTCACCTTCATTATATCAACAAATAAGGCATAACACACACAATGTAACAACACTCCACAACATTTAGTATTTAGCACACAACAATTACAGTTAGTATTTTACGTTAGCCACATTTAGTGACTACATCAAACGATTCTCATGTATATTATTACACTCACGGTATAATAATACGCATTGTCACACACAATAAATCTAAACGTTATCTTCTTACACCGCTTTTCACACACACGCGATTGACTTTTCCTTTATGTGTCAACAAGCAGCGTCTGTAGCTCCTATAATATATTATGATTCACATATTAATACATTTCCTTGTGAATGTTCGTGTTATGGAGTTAAACATATTTGTTCATACTTCGTGAAAAACCGTCATATTAATATTATGAGGTGTTGCTGAGCTTTGTATAAGCCTTTGATACTTATTTTGATTGTCCATGATGATGATTTTATATATTGAATATCATTAGAGGTATTTGTGCATATTTCAAGTGTTTTGGGGTCAATACGATCATTTTCGGTTCAGAAAGTTTTGAAACGGCATCCCGACCTCTGGGACGGGCATTCCGACTTCTTGAACGGATGTCCCAATCTCTGTAACGGGCATCCCGGCCTTTGGAACAACCTTCCCGACCTTTGGAACGGGTGTCCTAAATTGTGTCCAACATGACCTTTGAATGCATTTAAATCTATAACTTCTGTGTATATAACTCTAAAAATTATTCCGTAAAATTATACATAAATTACACTTCATAATCTTTCCTATGAATTAAAGTTTCCATTATAAAATCTTACCAATAATAGCACTTAATTAGTTCAAGTTTATATGTTAGTTTAAATAGTTTGATCTCACTTCGCTAATTAACTCATAACTCTCTACATATAACACTAAATAATTATTTTTAAAACTGTTGTGAAAACTACACTTTCATATCTTTCCATTGATATAAGGTTTATCTTATAAAACCTATTATATAATTTCATATTAAGTCACAAAGTCATCCCTATAACTAGTTTTTTACAGATTGACATATCCGTACGTTTTGATTTATATCTTAAGATTCACAATTTCGAATCATGATTTATTAACTTCATTAGAAACTAGACATGTGTAAATTCAACGTCTATTAATATCAGAATTTATCAAAAGAGTGTATCATTTTTCATGAAATTTTTAATCAAGATGATTACCTTCTCTTAATAATGGTGAAGGATCCTCGTGACAATCGTCTTATCACATGCCTTCTTCTCTTCTCTTCAAACTTCTCTTTCTTCTGTTCTCTTGCTTAAATCTAATCTTGCATCGTATGGAATGTTTGTTTTGTGTTTGTAAGAAATTTTCAAGGAGAGGAGAGCTTGTATTTATAGAAAACTAAATCAATTAAAATAGTTTAAGTGGATAATTAGTGGATATTTGATGGATAATAAGTAGGCATTTTGTAGGAACTTAGTGGGTAAATAATTTAATTAGGTGGAATAAAAATTGATATAAAAGAAAATAAGTGCCAAAATTAGGTTTAGGTCATTTTCGTATAAATACGATAATTTTGTATTAAGATTGTATTTCTCCGTATTTGCATTTAGGGTTGCATTTCATTCATATTTTGCATTCATGTCCTATTATATCGTCAAATAAGCCTTTTAATACCGCAAAAAAATAATTATAATATACGATAATTTACTATTTACGGTTATTATCGTGAAACTAAAATATACGGAATTTTTCATGTCCTTACAAATATTATGAATAAAAGACATAAATATATTGTTACGAATTTGACTTGAATTCAACCCGAATATCTGATGGATCTGAATACTACTATCAAACAATGATCAACACGAATAAGAAATAAAGTAACAATACATAAGATTTAACACGGCAAAAACTCGATCGCCTGAAGAAAAAACCCACAACAGACAATCCAATAATCGAATAATACGATTACAAACGATCTCGGACCTAAACTGAATCGATCTCGCATCAAACCAATACAGTAGTTCCACTCCCCCTCCCACCCCGTCAATAGACCTGCGCCCGACTACAACACAAAATTTCATGGTTGCTTGATCCATGCCCGTGCCCAGTCATGGCACAACGCTGCACCCAGGCGCTTTGAGAAAACTCATGCGGCCCTGTTTGATGTCTTCTTGAGTTCTCGAGGCAAAACTCCACTATCTCCACCTTTATCGAAAAGAACTTGAATGTCTGTTTGAGCTTCCCGAAACGTCTATGTAAAGATCTAAAAAATTTGAGATAATTTATTTTCTCAAATAATAATAAGAATAGTATATTACTGAATGTCGTAATTTATACAATAAGGTTATAAAATTCGTTTGTCAAAAAACATGATCAAAATAAGATAAGGATCCGAAAAATTCTGTAAAATTTAATTTCATGATAATAAACATGAATAGTAAATAATCATACGTTATAATTTATTTTGCGTGATTAAAAGGTTTGTTTGACGATATAATAAGAAAAGAATGCAAAATATGAATAAAATGCACCCTTAATATGCAAATATAAGGAAATACGATCTTAATACGAAAATATCGTATTTATACGAAAATGATCTAAACTTAATATTGATGCTTATTTTCTTTATATCAATTTTTACTCCACCTAAATTCAATTATTTATCCACCAATTATTCACTATAGCTTTTTTAATTGATTTAATTTTCTATAAATACAAGCTCTCTACTCATTGAAAAACTTCTTACAAACATAAAACACTAGTTGTCAGAAAAGAGATAAATAAGAGAAAATAAGAAGAAGAGTTTGAGGAGAAAAGGAGCAGTTAGGGTTACAAGTCGACGAGGATATTTTATCATTAATAAGAGAAGGTGATCATTTTGTATAAAAATTTTATGGAAAATCATAGGTCCTGTTAAAAAACTTGATTTTAATAAATGTTGAATCCTCACATGTCTAGTTTTTGATAAAGTTGATTAATCATGGTTTGGAGTTGTGAATCTCAAGATATAAATAAAAGTGAGATGATATATTAATCTGTGAAAACTGGTTAAAGGGATCACTTTGTGACTTGATCTAGAATTATACAGAAAGAGTTAGAAAACGAACTTTATATCAATAGAAAGCCCTTGAAGTCTGGTTTCCATAATAGTTTCAAAATTTAGATTTGAAGTTGTATGCAACGATTTATGTATTGATTAGTAAAGTAAGGTCAAACTATCTGATTTAGCAGAAAATATAAATTTGAACGAATGAACTGATATTATTGGTAAGGTTTCATGATAAAAACTCTGATTCTACGGAAATATTATAGAGTCTAGTTGATTTAAAATTTTATGAAACAATTTTTGGAGTTGTATACGAGAAGTTATAGATTTAAATGTGTCGAAGTGTCATGTTGGATAGAATCCGAAAATGAACCGTTTTGATCCCGAAATAACTCCAAATGTTCATAAATACTTTGAATGATGATAAATACATAAAATCATCGTCATGGATTATTAAAATAAGTATTAAAGATTTTTCTCAAAGTTTGGCACCACCACATAATATTACTATGACGGTTTTTCAAGAAGTACGAATAAATATGCTTAACTTCATAACGTGAACAATCATTCAAAAGGGTGTGTCTTAATATGCATATCCTATTATATTATAGGACTTGGAGACGCTGCTCGTTGTCACTTAAGGGTGAGGCTGAGCATGGGCATGTAAAGAACTGTGGTAAAAAGGTAACGTTTAGATTTATTGTGTGTGGCGATGAGTGTTATTATACCATAAGTATAATAATATGCATTGAAATCTTTGGACGTAATCACTAAATGTGGCTGACGTAAAATACTGATTGCAACTCCTGTGTGCTGTGTGCTAAATACTGAGTGCTGTGGAGTGTTATTGCATGGTGTGTGTTATGCCTTGTTTGCTGGTATAATTAGGGTGAATGTGTGAAAGGAGTGTAAATCCCTAAATTGATGAGATAACTCCATGGTATAATACACAAAGAGCGTTGTGTCGATCACACGTATTATACAGTGACTTCGTGGTGACATTCTTTCATTGATCTTGTGAGGTCGTTTTGGTATGAGGGTATCTCACTATAGCAGATCCTGGGCTTCGGTTTGCCTGATCCCCTTTCGCGGATGTCTCTTTTGTTAAAACTAAAGAGAGGTTACTCATGAAATTAAATAAATCTCGTCAAGGGCATAATTATAATATTGAGGATATCTATTATTTGTCATCTCTGTGTGATTGATATGATGGTAAGTATAACAAAGTTTTGAGTGAACTGTTGAGTGCAGCAGTGCGTGAGACTTGGACTTGGGACCTGTCGTGTCACGATGTCATTGTCTCAGTTTGTTTGATATGGAGGTCTTAACTGTCATACCATAAAGGGTATGACGGTAGTAAATGACGTTGATAATGTCTGGAGTGTCGATGGATGCGTAGTTTCGAGCATTGTTACGTTGTGTTAAGTGTACTTATGTGACCAGGGTGAATCACTAGTACGCTTGTGATGATAATTGTAAATGCCAGGTTGGCGATAATCCAGAGTGATAGAGCAAAGGATCTAAGTGATCATTTCACTTTTCTTTTCTTATCTTCTTCTCTAGTGTAACCCTTGATAAGGGGGCCGATACATTATTGAGCTTCTATAGCTCACGGTTATTATCTTTTGTGTTTTTTTTTTCTTCTTTTTATTACAGGAGCAAGACTTGAAGGAAAAGCGTAACCTAAGATTTGATGCTAGATGTAACTTATGTGTGAAAGATATTCTGATTTTAAAAAAAGATGTAAATTCCGTTGCAAAGGTGATATTCTGAGTTATGATTGAGTGCATCAAAAGTTTTTAAACTGATGATGTATAAGTGAACTTAGTTTAATTCTTATAACTAAGGTAGGAAGTATAGTTTTTGCCTAGTTGAGACGTTAGGCCTAGCAGCAGTGACGTCATATGTATCATTAATAAGTAATGAAAAGTCGGGACGTTACAGCCTAGATTGAGTAACAACCTCGTATCCCTCTCGGACATGACCTTGCACCCCGTTTTCAGTGGCAGGGGGCGCTCCACCACACTCTTCATTATTTGAAATTTGAAACCTCAAAGAGGGGGCTCACTGTCTTTGCTTTCGTCCTCGGCACCCACATGTACTGACTAGTCATTCTAGATGATCCTTTATCACCTTCAGTCCTCTGTGCAATCCGTTGATCTTTGGCACCTACACTTCTCGTGCTACATGAGCCCTTAATAGCCCCCACCACTCGTGCTATACGCCTCACACGTAATTTAGACTCCGCAATCTTGGCTTCACCAAATCCGATAGCCTCCCCGATGACTGACATGAACTATATCATCTATACGCAAACCCACCGAGACCGTGTCACTCAGCCACGTTGGCTTCCGTCTCGATTCTCGTACGATTGTCCTCGAAGCATTGTCTTCTCAACCGCGTTCATCACAACCGCATTCCCAATCAAGTTAATCTAATTGTCAACCTTCTAAGCCTTCATCATGACCATGACACCTCTACATATCCTCATCACTCCACCCTTCACAGACATCCTGCAACACTTGGAATCTAATGCACCAATTTAGATCAAATTTTACCTCACAGTAAGAACAAATCTGACACCTCCCAAAATACGAACAGTCCCATCAAACATCTTGATCTTAACTGTATCTATTCCAAGGACCTTCCACGTCTCACCATTACCCATCCGTATGGCACTTTCAATACTGGGTAAAAACTCGTGAAAAAGATTTCTACTCTCACAAACATAAAAAGAACATCCTGAATCAACAAACCAATCAGAATTGATATCTTTTCCTGTCGTAGAATCTTTCTGGAGGTCCGATGAATCTGAGAACATGTAGAGCTCTCCATCTTCGCTGTTGTGGTTCCCTTCTGCCACATTCGCAAAACTTGACTTTCTCCCTCTATTGTTGTTCTTCGGACACTCCATCGCGTAATGTCCCAACTTGTAATACTTATAGCACTCCACCTGAGATTTATCTTTCGTCCTCCTCTTGAACTTGGACCTCGCTATTAATGCCTTCATCTTCATTGACCGGAATCGGATTCAACTTACTCGTATCAAGCACCGCGAAAATCACATCCTCAACCTTCAAATTGTCTCTCCTAACAAGTAAGGTTATCTCAAGCGCAACATAGGAACTAGGAAGCGACTTCAATAGGATCAACGCTTGATCTTCCGGATTTACCTTCACTTCTAAACTGGTTAACTAAGTCACCAACCTGTTGAACTCGACTATGTGATCCTTCAAATCTATTCCTTCGTTCATCTTCAGATCAAATACATCTATCTTCAAGAACAACTTATTTGACAACAATTTGGACATGTAGATCGACATCAGTTTCTCCCAGAATACATTGGGAGAAGTCTCCATCAAAACCTGCTATTTCACCTTTGACGCGAGACTCCACCGAATGGTAGCTGTCGTCTTCTCTTCCATTTCTTCCCAATCTTTCTCCTTTGTGTCAACGGGTTTTTCGTCTTTAAGTGCCTTCGATAGTCCCTACTGGACTAAGATATCCTTGATCGTACTTTATCAGATACGAAAGTTCGTCTTTCCATCGAACGGCTCGATCTCGAACTTCTTCGTATTCACTACCTTCTCGTCTGCGCAATTTGCCAATTCCAAAAAGGTTCAATCTTTATCAAAGATCCTATCTTTATCGCAAAGATCCAATCTTTTCCTTCAAAGATCCGAACTTTCCTTGTGTGACGCAACCTAGAGCTTTGATACCATTTGTTACCAATTCGATCTGAATTCAATCCGAGAATCTGATGGATCCGAATATCACAATCAAACAACGATCAAGACGAACAAGAAATAAAACAACAATACACAAGATTTAACGTGGGAAAAACCCGATCGTGGGGAGAAAAAATCCCACAAGAAACAAATCGAATTACACAATTACAAACGATCATCTACACATATCCGTGTAGTCTCGAGGATCCGAAATTCAAAAGAACATTCATCTATAAGTTGAAGAGAAAATCTGATGTTAAGCTTCCCGCTGACATGATCAGGGAGATACTCGTGACATTGACTCCTTTGCTTCGTTCATCGCCAGAGTCTGATAAAGCCTTGGCGAAGGTGATCACAACGAGCATCACTTCTAGACTGAAGCCACAGGATAGGGCTATTCGATTTCTGTTCAAAATTCAAGGTGATGCGTCATGTGATTTGGAGTGCATCAGGGACCATGACTAGATGCGAGATAGAACACTGGTTGTGTTTTGATGCAAGTTATCACGACTTAACTGGGACGCTAAATCCTGACGAACCTATCGACTGCAGCATCGAAAGAAATGTGTGTCCTGTCTGTTTTGGGGATGATCCAAACGCACAAATTATATTGCCCTGTAAACATGTAGTTCATCATTATTGCATCATGGAGTGGGAGACCCCTGTGAACGGCTGTCTCGTTTGTCAATCTCCGCTTCCTCATTGGCTGCGATTGGAACTTGACCTCAAGAATGCTTCGTCTTCATCTTCTCCTTCCAATTTTCAATTTTATCGATAACATGTGCAATTATGTACGGAAACTATTAAACTAGTGTTTTTATGTTGATATCTGACCTTTTCTTTTATGTAAGACGTTCGATGTTACTAGTATTTATCTTGTGGTGGTTTCACGATCAATGGAGTAGAAATCTAGAATATCCATAAAAAGGCCAGTAGTCTCCATCTCTTTGCCTTGCGAAGACGTCGAGCTCTAACAGCATTTAAATCTGGGGTTTCCTGTCGCAGACATCCATAGGCGGTGCCGCCTTGTCATCATCGAGTCCTGCAGCCGTGTAAGTATGCAACAACCTCGTTTCCTATGATTCCCTTCCCTTTTCATCTTGTCATCAACGGTATCCTGTTTGTCGATTATGTTTAGAGCCGTTTATGGATCCAATTCATGGTGGATTTATAGTCATATTTATGTCACAAACAGCGTGTTCTGTACAACGAAGCATTTTGTCACACAGCATTCATGTTAAGCTGCGGATGGACTTGCTCATTTTATGACATGATGCGACCGTTGAGCGAGGACCATGAGTCGAATTTAAGCAGATGAGGAGGAGAAAGGAACGCTTGCAGGCATGCAATTGAGCATGTGATTAGGTTGGATAATGGGATAGTAGGTTGAAAATTAAAAATAACATCATCATCTGTAATTAGGTTATTAGTTTAAAATCGAATAATATGATAAAAATATAAATAGAAGTAAATGTTAACTATTTTCGTTCAATAATATAAACATTACTGATCTATTTGGATCGTCCTAAAATATATGCAGCAGGTTCATATCCATTATCTCTTCCCACAATTGCTACAACAGTAAACCCCATTATCATCAAAAAAAATATTCTTTCTATACCAAATTACATAAATCTGCATGTCAGGTAAAAACGTTTCTTATATTTTGAAACAGAGGGAATAAGAATGTTAAAACCTACAATGTATATCAAAAATATAAAAACAAAAACGGATTTCAGATTGGATAAAGATACCCACGAATTAAGTCAATTGGATTGAATATTTTTGTCCGTGAATCAAAAAACTCTATTTTTATTGGGTTTAAAATTTCCAACCCAATATCCATAATTTTTGCGGATACCCTCAGGTCTGGGTCCAATTTTGCGGGATCTAATTGGAATACCTTTCGTTTGGACTATAATGTGCAAAAGTTATGAGTTCCGTTAATTTTGACCAAATCAGACGCTAAAACCCTATTTTGACCCAAGGATCTCATTTGATTCCATCATTATCCAATATCATCAGCTCAGACGCAACAGCCACACTGGAACGAATACCCAAAACATAATCATCAGCTCATCACTTCTCCAATCATCACATCAAAGAGTCGACGAGCCCTCATCGAAGCTACAAGTGGGAACAAAATCAACAAGAACAGATACCTCTTCATGCCCTGAAAACTGAAACTTCGGGGCTGGATGAGGTGAAATCGAAATCGTCGATATCAAATGTGGGAAAATGGCTCGGATTCGATATGGGTTTTGGATCGTTTACGGGAATCAAGTTTTTTATCTCTTCTAATCCTTAGTCATCTGAAGATATGAAACACTCATACTTGTAACAAGAAATTCGACCAATCTTGTTAATAAAAAAAGAAAAAAGAAAAAAAAAAGGAACACTCATTGAGCTTCAATCTTCAAACCTTGAACAAAAAAGGAAGAGAAATTGTTCCTTTTAGAAAGCATGGGATTTGCAGAAGGCGATGGTGATAGAGAAGAAGGTGTTGATTGAGACTAATAAGAAAAGTCCATATACAGTCATTGTTCTTCGGCATCATTCAGGGTGCACATTGGGCACTGGCGACAATTCTGTCCATTATCTGGATTTCAATATGCAAAATTCCTCTTATGATGTTATCATCAGAACCGAGTGTGGAATTGGATAACTTCAATACGAATTCTGTTGTGGAATTGGATATGAGAATTTGTGATTTTTCGTTTGGGAAGGGTGAAGAAGGGAAAACAACAAGAGTAGGCAAACGGCATTGCTTTTTTACGTTTATTTTTTTCTTAATGATTTTGAAGAAAAACTTATTTTTTTAGAAAGTAATTTAATTTTATTGAAGAATTCGTTATTTGAAAAAAGAGTTCTGAACAAGTAAAATCATCTTCTGAAAAAACGATATCACGCCATCAGAAATTGTTTTTCCAGAATATAATTTTAGTTATTTTTCTTTAGAAAACGAGTTTTTCAATAAAATTAAATTGTTTCCTGAAAAAATGAATTTTTTTCAACATTATTAAGAAAAAAATAAACGTCAAATAAATTCATCAGTAAGACAAAGGGTTCATAATAGGTTCTTTTCTTTTTTGATATAAAGGTTAGTTTTGACTATTTAGCTTGTCAGTTAACGCAGTTTAAAAAAATGGACGGGGTTGGTTAAAGTGCATATTTAAAAAAATGAGGGAGCTGAAGTGCGAAACAGATAAAGATCAGGTCAATATGCACTTTTTTCTTGACTAAAATGGTAAAAGTCAAAATAAATAATATTTTTTTCGTTTTAAATAAATTGTGTTATTATAATAGAATATATATGACGATAAAAAATTTAATCGATATTATAAACGATTAAATGTTAGTGTTTTAAAAAATATAAAAAAATATTAATGATAATAAACTCAAAAACACTTGAAAAAGATTTAAAAACACAATAAAATCAATTACAATCTCTTCAAAACACGAAAAAATAAAGTATTTTTATTATCAATTATACATTTTTAAATCTTATTTATCATTTAATCACATCCAATTTCATCAATTATCAATTGATACAATTTAAAAAAATAAAAAATAAACACTTTTTTTTTACCCCTTTCTACTAATATTAAAATGTCAAACCCTAATTTTCTGGCCCGACCAACTCTCCCCTCTCTCTCTCTCCCGCTACCTCTTCGTCCTCTCGCTCATCCTCGACCGCCATTGCCATCTCCACACCACCCGTTCCCCTCAATTCCTCAGCCTCCGCATCCAGCGAGGCCTCTGGTGAGTTCGAGTTAGGTGGAATCGAATGAGAGGTTCGAGTCTAGTGAGTTCGAGTCCAGGTAGTGATTTTTCGTGGACGTGGATACGCAAAATCGAGTGTATGCTGATGAATGATGGCAGCAAGGCAATGATAGATGGGGGACGGAGAGATTTGCGGTGATAGAAGTTTGAATCGGTTGATTTGGCAACCATCGTCGCCGATGATGATACACCAAGGTTCTATTGGGGAAAGACGTTAACTTTTTCGATTTGCTTAAACCTACGAGGAAATGTTCCAACCACGGGAATATGTAATCTGACAAATCAAAGACGAGCTTAACATAGCAATTTTAACGTGAAAAACCTCCTAAAATATAGGGAGTAAAAACCACGGGGTCGATCTCGCAATCCATCCAAACACTTCACTATCACGGTTTTGGTACAAAACCAAGTTCTACTAGGTACACAACCTAGATTTTATCACAAATAACACGATAACGCCTCTAATCTCACAATGACGGGATTCACATATACATAGTGAAGATCAAGAGCCAATAGTAAGAACACCAAGAGAATAAGGAAAAAAATAACCAAAAACTGTTGCTGCTGTTAGAAACAGGATTGACGGCTCTACTAAACCTTGATCGACGATCCAACCATTGAATATGAAGAAAAGGATATTATGTACACGGTGACCAAAAATCATCTTGATCAGACTACGGATTAACCTCGATCCGACTGTTTTCTCTCCACTGCGTAGACAAGTTTTTCTTTGTTTTTCTCTCTTTTTTCTCTCTGTTATTGTTGCTTCTCTTTGCTGTCTTTTTTTTCTCTTTACATTAACTCCTCTGCAGCTTTAATACAAGGTATCTTAATACATTGTATTTGGGAATGGAAGACTTGGTGCAAGTCTTGTGCATTGAACAAGCACCCATAGAAGACAAAGATGGGTTGGACCAAGACCTTTTCAACAGGTTCATCATCAAAGGTTTGATTTTTGGACGATTAATGACTATGGGTGGATTGAATAAATGGTTTCTCGATGTGGCTGGATTATATCAGTGCTTCGACTTCGTCGATTGCTTCTTAGGACTGTGAGGTATGGTGGTGGTGATCAGGTTATGATAAGAGAGGCTGGTATTGGCTATGCGGGTCATAAGGGAGATGGTGGGATGATGAGTAAGATGTCGTAGTTTGATGAGGGATTGGTGAAAGAGGAGTTTGCGGCGACGAAGTATCAATGGAAGAACTTGCTGGAAGCGCCCAAGTTCAAAAGCTTTCAATCACCTCTTATTGAAAAGACGGAGCCCTTGATTGGTTTCAAGAGAAGTTAAAAGGGCAAGGTAACCCTATCATTCTCTCTCTCACCTACCCTCAGCTTTTTCTTCGGAGATCGACTAGGCCAAGGCTAAATGTCTCCTGAACAATCTCATTTACGGAAGAAACAGGAATGGAAGCAGTAGACTCATCGGAGTCATTCTCATACAGGAGTTCAAGCTTCGACTTCGAAGTCAGCCTATTGGTAGCTTAGTAGCTAAAGCAGACTTGCTTACTTGCTTTAAAGTCGCTGACTTGCATGTTGTCCTCTTTGCCTTCTCGTCTCGGGACATCAACCTCACTCACCGCAGACTTACAACTGACGATCTTCCGGGTTGGCTTCGCTTGTTCTCTCTCTTCGGACTCTTCGTCCGTCTAGCTCGATTCCTATGACCTAGATCTTCTCTGACCAATCCCACCAGTTTCATACGAGAGCAAGGTAGAAGCTAGATCGCCATCATGAATCATGTTCTCTCCAAGGATCTGCTCGATCCAACATCCTCAACAGGAAAGCTCGCCCACATGCTACCGATCCAGTATGGACCCATAGCCCTACTCATCCTCTAAAGGAGAATGACGACCCGAGATGATGAAGACCTTTTCAAAAGGAGAATGTGCTGCAGAGAAATGCCTATTTGACCAGGGGTCTTGATTGACTAAGAGAAAACAGACACGACTTCCAGAGAGTTCTAGATCTCATTTTTGATAAATGGAGTGAAAATGGAATGACCTTCAGAGTAGCTGAACTTGGGATCCGATCCACAAGGTCTTTACCTTAAGGAAATGAAAGAACCATATCGGACCGTTTGATCGTCGGGTCATGATAATTCCATATGAATCAGTACTGAAAAGCATGTGCCCATCACTCCAGCAATGGCACCGAAGATGAATACACCAGCTACGCCTAACATGTGAAAAGAGTGCATAAGGCTTTAAACAAGACCTGGAATACAATCATGAAGTTGAAAGTACCAGAGATTCCTACAGAAGCAGAGGCAACTTTTATTGAAAGGATTGCAAATTTGATAGGTAGCATCCAAGGGAAGATTCTAGTATAAGATAGCTTTCTCTATGATATAGTCAAGTAAGAAGCTGACTATTGTTCCCTTCCTTCTACTATTCCAATCAATAAGCGGAAGGCGTTAACTATTTCTATTTCGCTTTCCTTATTTGACGACTCATGACTCCCGAACAAGAATAAGGATGGAGCAACAGGTCTTACACAAGATAAAAATTCGAATTGGGAGAAGGGGACAGCGAATGAAGAGGCAATATGACCATGGAGTACTCTATCTCTATGAAGTTTCAAGTCTTTTGGCGTATAACTGTGCTCGGATTCGGGATCGAAAAGCAGAGCTCAGATTATGATTAATTGGTCGGGTTCGGATAAGATGGACAATGGAGCCGCAACATCCTACCTTGGCCTCGTAGCACGCTTGACTTTCTAGTGGGAAAGAGATTGAGGATAGTTTGACATACCCAAGATCTGTTTGGTCATGAGTGAGCAGCTGTTTTAACTTCTGCTGTCTAATATGCTTTTTGAGAAAGCGTTAGGTTTTTTTTTCCTTCACAAACATATGCACTCCGTAGTGTAGGTAGCTATTCTCTGTCCATAGATCTGGGTTAGCAGTCATCGAGTGTAGTCAAGAGTGAAGAAAGAAATTTCATTAAAAGAGAGTGTACAACAAATAGCTAGTTGGGTTAGTCACCTCAAGGGAAACATCAATGGTTAGATCCGAAGTTTCGCTTTGGCATTCATTCGTATACTTTGGCTCACTTCCCTTAACCAGCTGACCTTGTAACCTTCCTTTTCTAATCGGACTTATGGTGTGGTCCAGCTACTTTATCACTCCTACTTTATGGGTTTAGTCTCTTACATAATCTTTGTAAAAGCAAAGTTATCCATGATGGATTCTTCCTCCTCCTCTGTAAAAACTGCCCTGAACACATTCCTCTTGTTCTGGTTTGGGATCCGGGCATAAAGGTTGGAGACAGGTGGTTTAGTCTTTTCTGAGAACTTTGATGGAGTCGGAAGGGGATCTGAGGGTCGGGGGTATTTGCCAAAATATGGTGGTTCGTGGAAGGAAGTTCAGGGGTAGGCGCATTATCGGTGGAATCGAGTGATTGGGTCGGTGAAGGTTCGATGGAAAAACCGATGCTCCGAGTAATTAGATCGGTGAAGGTTAGATGGAAGAATCGATGCTACGATAGGCGCATTGTACTCCGACAACGGGCGTATTGTCTGTTCTGACAACCGTTGACTTCGACGGTGGACGTACTATCGGTTTCGGTGATGTACTATCGACCCCGACGACGTACTGTCGATTCCAATGATTTACTATCCACCAAGACGACTGTAATACCCCGAAAATTTGGTATTAAAAATATGCAATGTATTAACGAATGAGCGTATAATATAACATTAAACGAAACGTTATATATATTTATAGCGTAAGTATTTAATAAACGTACGTGTTAAACATAATAAACGTATGTGGACTAATAAAATACGATCCCGGAAACATTCGAGATTTTCAGCAAAACGAACGTCATTAAGTTTGAAATAATTTTATCTAATTTTGGGTATATTTTTCGATAAAATAATCGAACGAAATATGGATAAAAATAAACCGACGAAAATAAAACGAGAGAGCGAATTCAAGTTATATCAAACTCCCTCCACCGCCTATTTTCTCCTCTGCGAAGCTGCATTTTTCCTGACCTTTGCGACGTCGATTTCGTGCGTGCCTTCCCCCTGCCACCCGCCATCATCATCACTTTCTTCACAGCTCTCCATCATATCAACCTCTCCATCCCAGATCAGCCATCACAGCCATCATCAAACACACAATAACACCATAACCATTCCACCACAACGATCATCTCCACCAGTTTATCGTCATCAACTCGTTAATATCGTCACACCATTCGTCTCTAAACAGCAGAAGTAGCAGGAAGGCGACGAGTAACAGAACAACAATGACGTGGTAAGGAGTTTGACGAGGCAGGAAAGCAAGGGGGCAGCGGACGAAGAACACATCGAGGAAACGAACTCTTGAGATAGCCTAACCCGATCGATGCATTTATGTTTCGTTCACGAGCTTATTTTCTATTCGTATGCTTTTGGATCATTATGAATTAAGTTATATGCATGGAGGATGATATACGTGCGTTGGTGATATGGTTGGAAGGGAGTCATGTGCATTTGGGGAAGACAAATTACTGCCTGCAAACGATCAGCACCGTCGCGCCCGCGACGGAAGAGAGGTCGCGTCCGCGATTGTAGCTGACTAGAAACAAATCTAATTAACCCCGTGTTTGGAATTTATTCGCGTAGGATAAATGTAAAATCCCTTATGGATCAAAGGAAGAATGAAAGCATCTGTAAAGTTCACAAAACTATGGAGAATGCAGAAATCTTCAAAGATGAAATCCAATCAATCACAGAAGTCTGTTAGCCTTTGTCTAACAGAAGTCTGTTAGCCTTGTTTGCTCCAATCACAGAAGTCTGTTAGCCTTTGTCTGTTCCAATAACAGAAGTCTTGTAATAACCCAAAAATTTATCGAATTTAAAAATATATATTAGATTAAAAATATACGTACGAAGCGAATGCAACGAACGCTTAAATAAAGTTTATGAACGATGAACGTTACATCGTTAAAGTTATTATGCATTTGAGACACAGGTTTAAGCTTGAAAATTTGAGATC
>JAOVYX010017985.1:0-21047 GCA_035668315.1 Drosera spatulata | reverse complement strand
ATGTTCATTAATTATAGTGGTGAATGGAGCGTCCATCATGAAACTTTCTTCACCGTTCCATATGCGCAATGCTCGATCGATTTTCTTGTGGAAGAGGAGGCCTTGAGTTGACCGACCGACATTCAAGTGAACCCGGAGATCCCTCGATTCATCGCCCCCACACAGTTGATTTTGTGCCGAAGGTTCATTGCCTCTTGAGGTGTCACCCTCTCGCAGTTTGTAGAAGTACGACATCCGGGCACAGTGGTAACCTCTCAAGGAAGATGGTCCTCATCTGATAGACAATTCCTCTTAGCTATTGGTTCAACTCTTGATGTAATTTTCAGCATCGCCATGGTGATCGGTTCATTGGGAAGATGGCTCTCAGCCATGTGTTCTTTTGGAGGGGAAGGAATGTCCTCCCGTACCTGGGGTGACTCCAACGCTTTAAAACCTTGTTGGAGCGGTACAACAGCATGGCCCGTGGAGGGGTTATTTCGTGGGTTGGATGTTCGGCTTTGGTTTAAGGCATGATTTTTGTCGGTCCCTTGATGGGCACTAAATTATTTGTAATAGTCGAAAGGGGGTCGGTTGGTCAAACATGGTGAAGGAAACAGGTCACTTATTTTGGACCGGTCGGGTACGGATAGACCGACCAACCGGGTCTCGGAAAGTTGCTAGGATAGACGTCGCGCGGTGTGTTGACCCATTTGTCTCTGGCCGGTCGCGTACAGACGGATTGACCAACCGAGTCTTGAGGACGAACTACTTGTCATATTTCATTTATGTAGGCCGGTGGTCGTCAGTTAGACCGACCGGATGCTAGTTTGTGAGACCGACCTCTTGTACACCATAATCGAAAAAAGCCGTTAACGGGGGATTCAAGGGTTCAACCTTGGATGCCCGCTCCGATGCTCAAGTCAGTCCCAGCAGTTGGTGAGGGATTAAAGGAGAGAAATAATGAATAAAGAGAGATATACCTTTCTTCGGAGGTTATAAGGCTTATGACCTACACTTTGGGTGAGTTTTTCACATGGGCTTTCTTTCCCTCTTTGGGCCCAACTCTTTGGTCGTACCAAATTAGTTGGTTTTTGGGTGACCATCACTTGCAAAGAAATTCGATATGATCATATGTCAAAAGCAATCCAAGGGGGTCACGTAAACAAAATATGCAAAGTAGGTAATAAAAGGTTGGCTTGTTTTGGCCTTGAGGTGCTAGGTGTTTGTGGGCAAGGATTGTTCACTTGAGCTCACATCATGCCATAAAAATATCTCTACTTTCATCTTTGAGCTCGAATTCTTCTTTCACTTCAACGAACCTTCTTCCAAGATAATCATAACTCCACTTTTTTTTTTTTTTTTTACAAAATAAACAGCTTTTTATTAATCATGGAGAAAAAATGCAAAAAAACTCCATGAATAGAGTTGGTACCCTTTTGCCCTTTAATACCCCATTAAATACATGCTAAACTGAATCAAGGGATCCTAAGCCTACATGGGATAAACCCTTCATACGAAACAAGGTCCATAATCAGCATGTAATACATCAACATGACCTGGACAGGGCGAAATAGAGCAATACATGACAATAATAGTACAGACTGCTAACTAATACAACCAGATTTTAGCAATCACAACAGCTTGCCCTCGACTTTCTTTCTTGAACAATCTTGCGTTCCTCTCTTCCCATAACTCATAAGCCACAAGCATCAATCTTCTTCTTTGTCCTGCCTCAGCTGACTTGGCTCTTGAAATTATAATCCAAATCAGCCATTCTTGTCAAGCTACCTGCTTACACTTTAATCCCATTCTTCTTAGTATTCCCTCCAGGACTCCATAGGAAAATGGGCATAAAAATAAGAGATGATCTCTATTTTCCACTGCACAACTGCACAATTCACATATATCATCATAGATCAAACCCATCTCAATGAGCTTATCTTTACATCGTAGCCTGTTTCTCTGGGCCAACCACATAACGAATGTGTGTCTAGGAAGAATGCAAGCGTCCCAGAAAACTTTCCACATTTAGACATTTATATGCCTTCAATTGTTGGTACTCTCTTGCAGAACCAGCTTGATACCCCATAGTGTGGATCACATTATTCTTGACATGAATAAGGGACTTCTAGCAAAAGGAATAACTTTCCTTTTCTTTGGCATCCCATACACTTCTACCCTTCAAGTAATATGCATTCATCCATCTACTCCTCAGCCTCTGCTTTTCATGCTGAATTGCCCAAACTTGCTTAAATAATAAGGCTTTGTTCCATGCTTCAAGGTCACGAATTCCCAATCCACCACACCTGATAGGTTGGCAGACATCTTGCCATGCTACCAAGGCCGTTTTCTTATTTAGAGCTACTCTTGTCTAGAGAAAAGCACGACATATACTCTCTATTTCCTCCATCACAGTCTTGGGAAACATAAAGATTTATGCCCAATAAACTTGGATGGAACATAGAACAGCCTTGATTAATTGGATCCTACCAGCATAGGAGAAGAAATGAGATGTCCAGCTCTTTATCCTAGCCAAAATCATGTTAAGCACAGGCTGATAGTGAGTAACATTTGGTTTATAAGATCCAGGGGGAGCACCTAAGTACCTGATGGGAAATTGCCCTCTCTCTATGCACATGATTATCAAGAACCTGTCCCCTTTTTCCTAAGGAACCCCTCCAAAGAACATTCTACTCTTTTCCAAGCTAGCACAAAGACCAGACTCCAGACCAAGGTGTTGCAAGGCATCTTTAATATTCTTGATAGTCACTTCTTCTACTTTACAAAATAACATAAGGTCATCTACGAAGCATAGATTAACTGTTCTAGTTCTTCTACACTTTGAGTGAAACATGAAACCAAAATCACTGCTTATCCTTTTAATGAACTCAGTAAAATAGTCCATGACCAAAACAAACAGATATGAGGACAATGGGTCACCTTGTCTCAGCCCTCGAGCTCCAAAAAGTAAACCATGATGGCCTCCTGAAAGTCCCAATGTAGCTTGTTGTGAGACTAAAAGGGGGGGGGGGGGGGAGGGGGGGTGTATAGTCTCCTTTTAGTAATGCAGAGTTGTTCAAAGGTTACTGCAGTAATGCAGAATCTTACTGTAGTAATGTTGATTTCTTTTAGTTTATTATTGGTCGAAGTTGATTAGCAGTAGGGTTGAAGATAATGAAAGCAATAATGTAAGGACACAAGGAGTTTTTATACTGGTTAGAGTATATAACTAAAATACGGCTAATTCCCTTATTTCAGTTTTCCTTGGACTATCAATGTGGCATGTCAAGAGGATAGTACTATGTGTGATTGTTTTAGGCTCGCAATCCACCTGTCACCTTACAGTATGTAAATGAAAATACAAACCAGTTACAAGTTCTTTTCTTCTCCTCAATAGGACTCGAAACAGCCTGTTGCAATCGTTTGTCCAACACTACGCTTCAAAATATTGCTTTCAAATAGCTGGCACAAATCTTTAGCTATCAATTTCTAACACTATTCACTTAAAGCCTTACTACAGTTGTCTTTCTTTCAGAGCAAAAGAGATTCAAGAATTCAAAGGTTGTGAAACCTTGGGCATTGCCTTTGTATTTATAGACAATCCCAAGTTTCTACCCGTTTTTTAAGTTGTCCTTTCTTTGAAACATCAGTTTCATGTCACCCTGAAACCTTATTCACAAATCCGTGACCTCTGGTTTCTTATGCAGAAAAGGACACTGACATAATGCAAAAAGCAACACGTGAACCTTTACTTTGTCTGGACCCTTCTGTTAAACTCAGACTTATTGTCCTTCAGCCTAGCTGCAGTAACCCTTTTCACACAGAAGCAATCCAGGATAAAGCATTCCTTACTGCAGAAGCCCAAATGCCCAAGCCTTACTGTCTCTTTACTCATGACCTCAATGCTGTCAGCCTTATTGCATTCCTCTCTAAACTAGCCTTTCTGAATCAGCCATACTGGGCACCCATTATAGGCACACTTTCCAAGCAGACGATTCTCAACCTTTGTGCATACTGGAACATTCTAAGACTAGAGTTTACCTATTATTAAATTTCTAGACATCATGGATTTGACTCAACACCTCCATTTCAAGCTAAGGTGTATTGGACAGTAGACACACATTCCAAAATCAAGCCAACAAATCTCAAAGGGAAACCCAGTGCCTTCAGCTTATCCACCGAAAATTTCGATTCAATAATCTCGTACGCTTTTTTAGTATCTGTTTTCATCATACATAGAGGAGAAGCTCCTTTTCTCTCATAACCATGGACAAACCCTAGGAAAAGCATCACATTATCAATGATACTTTTACCTCTAACAAATGCACTTTGAGCTTGTCCAACTAAGCAAGACATCTTCCTTTCCAACTTATTACACAAAATCTTAGCAATGATTTTGTATATAACACTATAGCAAGAAATAGGTTTGTATTCAACCATTCTAGAGGGATTAGGCCCTTTGGCTATGAGATTAACAATTTTAATAGTTACCTCCTTAAGTAGAAACCCAGAGGAAAAGAACTCTTGCACAGAAAGTATGATGTCCTACCCCACTATTTGCCAAGAATGCTTGGTAAAATAAGAAGAGAAACCATCAAGTCTAGGAGCCCGAGTATCCTTTATATCCCATAAGGCAGCTTTAATTTCCTCATTTGAGATTTCCCTGATAAGATCTTGTTGCTGTTGAAAGGATAGCACCTCCCCTTCCTGGATGACACCTGATGAGTGTGTAAATACGCATGATTTTTGTAGCTAACTTATTGTCTTTAACCTGTATTTAGTATAATTTAGTGTTTTATTGTTTCCTTTTAGTGTTAAGAACGTAGATACTGTTGAGTTTCATGTTTTTGTTGTAGAGCTAAAGAAATCGAAGGTTTTTGGTGTGATGAATATTTTGGAGTGCTCAAGAAGATTTTGGATTGTTTGGAGGTGATTTTCAAGTCTTACCAACTATTGTGAAGAAAAGAAAACAAATTGGAGAAAAAAAACGAAGTTAAATTTATAAACATTATGAGAGTTTGAAAATTTGCTGATTTTGTGTCACACCAGACACGACCATGCGTGCTCATAGATGGGAATCTCATTTTCTTCGTCACACGGCCCAATTCAGGTAGTGTACTACCACATACAACCGTATGTGATATCTATACTACGTATCTTATCTTGCTATTTTAATGAAAATTTGTTATTTTTCCTTCCCCTCTAAATAACCATGACCTAATTTTGGAGAAACAACATTTATACACCAGGCTTTCATCAGTTTTCCAGAGAGGAGAGTCGCCATCACTAACTGAGAGGATGATCTCCTCGAACATCATCGAGAGCAATATCAGGGAGATTGAGATCTACGTTATGCTTCGCTCCATCATTGAAGGGATCGTCGTTCAACCATCATCTAGACCAATCGTTATTGGTCTAGGGTTTTGTATCTCTTTTTCTTTTGTTTGTGACTAGAAATGACTTTCATTGATCATTCAATGTTTTGTTCATTACTCGTTATGGCGATCGTTGCATAAAACTTTAGTATGGATTAGTGATTGTTGAGTAAAGCTATAAGGGTGTAGTTTGCAAGGGATTGTCTAGTATAGGGTTAGACGTAGGTAATCGTGTTGTAGTGTCCTTGGATAGAGGAACTATAGTGAAAGTCTCATAGTATGATAAACTGTGAGCAAGAGAGCAAGCGTATACTCGTAAAGTGGTTTTACATAGTGCTATTGTTGTGTTTGAAAAGTGGATGTAAATCCCTTACCAAGCTAGGGACGAACCTTTATAAATCTGGTATCAGTTACATTTCCTGCATTGCTTTATCTCTATTTGATCACTTAGAGATCTATAGGAAAAACTGAATCGAAAAGTTCAAGAATGGACTCTTCTAAAGAACGGACTCTCACATAGAACTGGCTCTAGTAAAACATTAGTTTCATTACATCTTACGAAGAATTCGAAAAAGTTTAAATACTCAATTCACCCTCCCCCTCTTGAGTATTTCTTGTGACTAGGACTTAACAATTGGTATCAGAGTTGTGCTCTTCTTATACACTAACCACATGAGAAGAAGATCACACAATGACTTCACAGGATTACAGATAGGGACCCTCAACACAAAGGCCTCCACTTTTTGATAGAACTTACTACTCCTATTGGAAGGAATGCATGAAAACATACATCCAGGCTGAGAATTTCCCAACTATGGCATCATCAAGACATGCCCTCTCATGGTCGAAATGAAGAATGACAAAGAAGAGACAGTTCCCAAACCAGAAGAGAAATGGGATGAAGATGATCTTGCAAAGATGGAAAAGAATTCAAAAGCCGAAAAGCTACTCATGTGGAGCTTGTCTGCAAAAGAATAAAACAAGGTTTCTGCTTGCCAAACTACAAAGGAGATGTGGGATAAGCTCTAGGTAACATATGAGGGCATCAAACAGGTAAAGCATTTTAAGATTGATCTCCTCACTCAAAAGTACGAGTTGTTCATTATGAAAAAGGATGAATCTATCTCTAAGATGTATATTCATTTTATTGACATTGTTAAGGAGTTAGGTTCACTTGGTCAACCAGTTGGTACAGAGAAGCAGATTAACAAAATTCTGAGAACTCTTCCTAGATCATGGGAACCAAAAGTGATAGCAATTCAAGAAGCCAAAATTTTTTGAAGAAATGAAGATTGATGATATCGTTGGGCCATTGCTAACACATAAAAATTTCTTGCAATGCCATGATGCTATTGAAGCTGTTAAGAAAGGCAAAGTACTGGCTCTCTCTATAAAACTGGCTCTTAAGGATGAACCTGAATCCTCAATGTCAAATGAAGACAACCTTGTGTTTCCGACCAGGAAGTATTTAGAATTTGCCAAAAATTTCAGAGGCATAAAAGGGAAGTCATCTAAATCTAAGCCTAAAGGTTCTTCACCATCTAAACCTAGTGCTAATCAGTGTTTTAAATGTGGAAAAAAAAAGGTCATTTTATGAAGGATTGCTACTTGATGAAGCAAGAATCACCACAGGCAAGAAAGACACGTTTTTCAGAAGCTGACATAAAGAAGGTAATGATGGTTGCATATGAAACATGGGACGAGATCAACTCTGGGAGTAATGAAGTTGCAAATGAAGAGGAGAGAGAAGATAACGACTTGAAGGAATACTTGATGACAACAAAAGATGAAGATGAATATGAGGAGTTAGATATTGATTTAAATTCTCTTGGAAAAGATATCCATATTAAGCCTAAGAATAGTTGGATTGAAACTTCAATTCGTTTATTGATGTACATGAAAAATTGCTATTTGTTAAGAATGTTTTTTATGAGAACCTTTCTGATCTAAGGCTTGAACACACTAAGTTAAAACGGAAAAATGATGAGCTCATTTCAAAATATGATATGTATAAACTTGGTGTGAGACAACTTAAGAACAAAATGGTGGAGATGCAGTCCATCGTCAAGAACCAGTCCTTATGGTATAGCAAGCTTGAGACAGGATATAACTCTTTGAAAGAGACGAGCACTGCTGAAATTGTTCCTCAAACTATAATACCTGTTGGGACTAACAACAATGTGATCATAGATATGCTTACTGTTTCTAATGAATCCGACACTTTTGTTGGCCTTCCAGGAGGTAGAATTGATTTGAGAAGGTTGTTAAACAAACCTAACACACGTGTATTTGATATGCCACCAAACAGGAATGTAAAAAGGAAACCACGGGAAAGAAAAAAGTACATAGACTTACCTGATGAACGTGTATGCATACATTATGGTTTCAAAGGACATGATATTACTGAATGTGATAAATTATGTAGAGTTGTTGAGACTAACTTTTCAGTTGCATGTAACGCAGGTTGCATTGTTTTTTCTAGTCCTAGATACTGGAATATTAGAAGAAAGGGACCCAACGAAAGATGGGTTCCTACGTCAACAAACTACTCTTGTTTTGCAGGCACTTGTGAGAGACAGTAGCACTTAGTTTTTGGACAGCGGGTGCTCGAGACATATGATAGGAGACATATCATTGTTCCTCTCACTAAATCCCTATGACGGAAGGAGTGTTACTTTTGCCAATAAGAGAAAAGGTAAAATCATAGGTTCAGTTGGTAAGTCCTTGGAACACTCTATTGATAATGTTCATTATATTAAGGGCTTGAAGCATAATCTATTCAGTATCTCACAGTTTTGTGATAATGGCAATATTGTTGAGTTCACTCAAAATCATTATGTTGTCAAGAATATGCAAACAGGTGAAATCACTTTACAAAGAAGAATGGTAAAGAATGTGTACAAGATTTGCTTGAATGATATTCCACAGAAGAAGCTGAGCTGTTTGAGTGTGCATGATGATACATCACTTCTATGGCATAAAAGGCTAGAGCTTGCAAGTTACCACTTACTCAACAAACCAACACTTTGAAACTTGTGGAAGGGTGGCCATGAGGTATGAAAGTAAGGGGTTATGCGATTCATGTGCCAATGACAAGTATGCCAAATCATCCTTTAGAACCAAAGGAGTGGTAAGTACAACAAGACCCTTGCAACTAATTCACATGGACTTGTGTGGTCCATGAGAGTAAGAAGTAGAGGGAGAAGCAGGTTTATTTTTGTGATTATTGATGACTATTCAAGACACGCTTGGGTGATGTTCTTAAGTAGTAAGAGTGATACCTTTGATGAATTTCAAAGTTTCATTCGAAAAGCTTAGAACCAACTTGGGTGTATACTTGTAGCTATTCGAACAGACCATGGAACTGAATTTGACAATGGTTTGTTTATTGATTTCTACTAAAAACAAAGAGTGGATCATAATTTTTCAGCCCCACACATGCCTCAATAGAATGGGGTTGCCGAGCATAAGAACCGGTCCTTGGAAGAGATGGCTCGCACTATGTTATTGGATATAAGCTTAACAAAGAATTTTTGGGCTAAAGTTGTTAACACAGCTACTTATATCCTCAACAGAGCCTTAATTAGGCTGATTCTCAAGAAAACTCCCCATGAACTTTTGTTTGGTAGAAAACCTTCTACAACATACTTAAGAAGGTTTGGTTGTAAATGTTTTGTGCTAAACAATGGTAAAGATAACTTAGGAAGTTTGATGCTAAAAGTGACGAGGCTGTTTTTGTAGGCTATTCTCTTCATGGCAAAGCGTATAAAGTCCTTAACAAAAGAACCATGTGTAATGAAGAGAGTATTTATGTGCTTTTTTATGAAACTGATCCATCTTCTAAATCTGTACAGAAAGATGATGATAACCTCGAACTGGAGAATTAAAAGAACAAGAAAACTACTAAGAATGAAAAGCTTCTGGAAAAGGAAGCAAAAAACTGGTTATTAACAAAGCTGTTAGATGATGAGCCTAAGAACCACCTCTCTGGAGGAGAGGTTTTGTCTGAAGAGATACCTCTCAGAAACCGGAAACATAAAAGTTCCCATCCTCTAGATAAAGTGATTAGAGATCTGAAGATTGAAATTCAAACAAGGTCCAAGCATCATCCAACTCACAAACCAATGTTTGCGCCTACTTAGCCTTTATCTCACATTTTGAACCTCATGATGTTTCTGATGCATTGAGTGATAATGATTGAACTTTAGTTATGCAAGAGGAGCTTAACCAGTTTGAGAGAAACAAAGTTTGGCAACTGGTACCTAGACCTATTGATCATCCAGTAATAGGCACCAAATGGGTTTTTGTAACAAACTTGATAATTTTGGTATGGTTGTTAGATATAAGGCTAGGTTAGTAGCTAAGGGATATAGCCAAGAGGAAGGGATTGACTATGTTGAAACTTTTGCTCCTGTTGCTAGATTAGAGGCTATAAGACTGTTGATTGCTTTTGTTGTATTCATGAACTTTAAACTCTATCAAATGGATATTGCAAGTGGATTTTTGAATAGAAATTTGAAAGAGGAAGCTTATGTGGAGCAGCCACTTGGTTTTGAAAATTCTCTACACCCTCATTATGTATATAAGTTAGATAAAGCTCTCTATGGTTTGAAACAAGCGCCTAGGACTTGGCATGAAAAGTTGTTCGGCTTTCTGGTTACTAATGGTTTTAAGAAGGGTGAAGTGGACAAAACATTGTTTATCAAAATGAAAACAAAGATTTGTTAGTAGTTCAAATATACATGGATGATATTATTTTTGGTGCTACTAATGAATCTTTGTGCCTAGATTTTTTCAAGTTGATGACAGGTAACTTTGAAATAAGCATGATGGGAGAACTTAATTTCTTCCTTGGCTTACAAATCAAGCAGTCACAACGTTGTGGAGTTGTTGAAGAAGTACAAGAGTCTCCGTATCGTATTGTGAAAAAGAGGTGATGTCGGTCCGGAGCTTTGAAGATTTAACGACAGAGAAGAACTTCTCCAAGAATTTCTATGCCATGTCAGTCCAACTGTAGATGGAGGCCGGAGGTAAGTTGAAGAGCCACTCCGACGCCTTCCCCTTCAGAGAAAAGGGAAATAGAAAGAGTCGGATAGCCTCCTTCGTCACACCGTGCACCTTGATTGTGTTGGCTTGCACAAAGAATTTTTCCAAGTGATTGTTTGAGTACTCGCTAGGACATCCACTAAACGGCTTGCCTTGAATCATGTTGTTGAGTAAAGGCTTAATCTCGAAGTTCCAAGCATCTATGGTTGGGTTCACAATTACGTTGTATTCGTTGAGAACCTTTGGCATAGCTTGCTCCTTCAAGGATAGCATGGCTGGTGGACCTTGATTAATTCCTGCAAGAGCCGCTTGAACTATCTCTTTAATCGCCGCGTGATCTGTGACATAAAACGAGTTGAGTGCATATCATAGCATACATCAGAGAACCAACTGCACTCACATAAGGTACTGAGCTCATGCTCATCACCTCGTCCTCAGTCTTCAGTGAGAGATCCAAAGATAGCTTCAAGTGCGCTACCAAGGAAGTAGAAATGGGTTTGGCATCTTTCATGCCAAAGCGATCTAGAACCCTCTCGATATACTTCTTCTAACTTAAGGTTAAGACACCATGTTTCCTATCCCAACTAATCTCCATGCCCAAGATCTTCTTTACTGGGCCGAGATCCTTCATATCAAACTCGCTACTGAGTTGCGCCTTCAACCTGCCAATCATCCCTCTGCCTATACCAGAGATCAACAGATCGTCCACATAAAGCAAAAGATATACCTTGACTCCCATCAGGTTGCTGTTGATGATACACACACTGATCGTACGGGCTTCGTGTGTATCCAATGCTTGTCACGAAGGTGTCAAACCTATGATACCATTGTCGGGGTGACTGCTTTAACCTGTACAATGATTTCTTCAACAAACAAACTCGGTCTTCCATTCATGGCAATGAAAAACCCTTCGACTGGCGCATGTAGATCTCCTCTTCTAACTCACCATGTAAGAACTTCATCTTCACATCCATTTGCTCAAGTTCAATATCGAACTTAGGAACCAGAGTTAGAAGAACTCGAATAGAAGTATGTCCGACTACATGAGAAAAACCTTCAGTATAGTCAATACCTTCCCTCTTGGTGAAACCCTTAGCCACCAATCTGGCCTTGAATCTCACATTGCCACCATCGCCTGCTTCTTTCTTTTTGAACACCCATTTGCATCCTACGGTACGCTTTCCCTTCGGCAAGTGAACTAGAGTCCAAGTGTTGTTCTTGTAAAGAGATTCTAGTTTCTTTTCTATAGCTGCAGTCCACTGGACACATTCCGAGCTAACGACGGCCTCCCTGAATGACAAAGGCTCATTCTCAACTGCGTCGCTAACTATATGTGCATATACCACCATCTGAATAGCCGTATCAAACTGAGGGTCTGATCTCTCGTCATTCTCTGTCACGGCTAAGTTGTCAGTGATAAGCAACTCCCCTCCTAATATTTAGGTCAGGGGTTCGACATCATGAAACAACCTTTTTATATAAAAATAGGGATAAGGTCTACGTACATCATCCTGTCTTACAGGGTGTCCTTCTCATACCCAGCACGTTCCTTTCCTTGATGGTGTGTTTGATGGTTACAAAAAGGTGGTTCATCTTCCCAAACTCAATGGCTAATTGGAAAGCAATGGGAGAGTTTGAAGATGAGAGACACAACAAAAATGGTGTGCGATGCTACAAAGGTTGTAACAGGTTATGATGAAAACCGAGATTATACACACACATATATACTCTTATACTCTTGGTTGTATAAGAGGGAGTTGAGGAAATCATTAACCACCAAGGAAGAACACATATCTGTGCCAAATACGATCAAGCTTTAGTGTTTCCCTCGATCTTGATGATTTCTTCTTGGAGTTGATTCGAGTCGATGTCTTTGCACTGGATAGGGTCCGAACCACCTAAAGCAACAACGATATTTTGCTCTTTTTTGTTGGTTCTTATTTGTTGCTTTGTGGTGATCTTTAGGTGATTCAGTGCTCGATTGTTTGTGATTTAACAATCGAAAAAAGGGGGATTACTTTACACACTTGTTATTGTTTGTGTTGTAATTAACAGCACTGGTCGTAACAAACTGGTATCAGAGCTTGGGAATATTTCAATCCTTGTTTCCTACACCGGATTCGCCCACATAGGTTTAGGAATGAACGTTGTTAAGTTTGCGATTTAAGTTATATTTTTTACGGGTCTATTTTGAGTTTTTTGCACAAAATAATATTATTTTTTCTCGGATGTACAATGTGCAAACAGTGCTATGAATAGTGTATGGACAGAGGCCTTGTTTGCACAGTGTTCCGGTGAACGGTGATCCGGTGTGAACAGTGTTGATAAGTTTGGAGAGTGAAATGACACCTATGAAATTTTGATGTGAAAAAATTCGATGGCACAAATAATTTTGGACTTTGGAGTGTGAAAGCCGTTGCCTTATTAACCCAAGAAGAAATCGAAGAGGTTCTGGAGGGGGTTGATAAGTTACCGACGGAAGTGAAGGCAGAAGATGAGGCAAATATGGATAAGAAGGCACGTACGGCTTTACAGCTGTGTCTTTCATATAACGTTCTTCAGAACGTCTTAGAGGAGAAGACTACCAAGGCACTTTGGGATAAGTTGTCCAGCTTATACGTGAGCAAATCTGTTGGTTCTCGTTTGTATATGAGGCAGCGTCTACATTCCTTCAAAATGAAAGAGTCGACTACCTCATTGAAAAAGCACTTGACGGAGTTTCAGACTATTCTTGTTGGTCTGAAAAATGTTGGAGTTACCACTGACGATGAAGAAGCGACGGTGATTCTGTTGTGTTCTCTCCCAAGCAGCTTTGAGGACTTTGTCACTACTTTCATTCATAGTCGGGACTCTTTGTCACTAGAAGATGTGAAGACGTCTTTGACCAGTAGCCAGCTGAGACACCAGCTCTCGGAGTCTTCCAGGCCTTCCAGTTCTAATGATAGGTGAAGACAGCAGAATAAGTTCAGAGGCCGATCGAAGAGTAGCAACTCAAAGAAGTCAGACTTATGCCACTACTGTCATCAGAAGGGACATTGAAGGAACGAATGTCCTAAGCTGAAGAACAAGTAGAAGAAGGAGGAAGCCCCAGTCGCTGGTATTGTCGAGATCCAAATAGTCTCGACCGTTCTTACATCCGCAGTGGAGTCCTTGGTTGCATCCACTTTTGAGTGGATGATGGACTTTGGTTGCACCTTTCACATTTATCTGCATCGGGAGTGGTTCGTCATATTTACTGAGTTCGATGACGACCTAGTTCTTATGGGCAACAATCCTGTCTGTAAGATCTTTGGTGTGGGAGATGTTCGTATACGGATGTAAGACGGTGTTGTGCGGACATTGAAAGATGTTCTTATGTTCCAGCGATGAGGCATATTATTTCTTTAGGTTCTCTTGATCGTGAAGGATGTTCCTATCATTCTCAGGATGGGGACATGGAGGTCAAAGAGAACCATATGGTGACTATGAAGGCTCGGCTTCGTGTTGGATTGTACTATCTGATCGACGCTATGCAGAATGGAGTTGTAGCTGTTGCAACCTCATTGACAGTCCGTGATGGTGAGGCTAGTTCTTAGTCGAAGTTGTGGCATATACGGTTTGGCCATATGACCAATAGGGGGATGGATGTTCTGAGTTCGGCTTGCTTGCTTGGAGGTTTGAAGACACAGAAAGTCGGGTTCTGCGAGGGCTGTGTCCTTGGCAAGCAAAAGAGAGTGTCGTTTGGTGGTGCGGTGTACAAAACGAAAAAGACACTCGACTACATTTACTCAGTTTTATGGGGGCCATCTCCGCATGCTTCGATGGGAGGAAAAAGGTAGTTTTTGACCTTCATCGATGATTATTCCCGTTATGTCTGGATATATTTCTTGAAAGAGAAATCGAAGGTATTTGAGACCTTCAAGAAATGGTTGAAGTTGATTGAGACACAAACCGGCAGGCAGAACCGACAACGGGATGGAATTTATGAACAAGCAATTTCTGGAGTTCTGCAAGGACAAAGGCATAGTGAGGCATTGCACTGTCACTTACACACCTCAACAGAATGGGATAGCAGAGTGCATGAACCGAACGCTCATGGAGCGAGCTCGGTGCATGTTGATTAGGGCCGGGCTGAAGGAGCGATTTTGGTCTGAAGCTATTATGATAGCCTGCTATCTGGTAAACAGGTCACCGTCCTCAACGCTATCCATGAAGACACCTTATGCGGCTTGGTCTGGTAAGCTCGCTGATTACTCCAACCTTCGTGCCTTCGGTTGTCCTACATATTATCATGTCAGCAAAGGAAAGTTGCAACCCAGGGCCAAGAAGTTCATCTTTCTTGGATACCAAACAGGTGTGAAGGGATATAGATTGTAATCTACTGATCCATCATCACCTGGGATCATCATCAGCAGAGATGTCACATTTGAAGAGGAGTCAATGTTAGCCAAGAAAGTCGAGCAGTAAGGGAGCATTCAGCGACAGGTGGAGCAGACACGAGCAGTCGAGAGATCGACAATTGAGGTGGAGCATTAGGATGGGGAATCCTCTGATTTCATAATTCCCACTGATGTTTTGCTGCCAGTTCAGCAAGTAGAAGATCCAGGAGTGGAGCCACTAGTACTAGATCCAGTCCAGGTGGGACCCACTCTACAGCATCCACTTGACAACGCCAAACACACCATAAAGGAGGTAAAAACTAATGCAATCCGGACATAAAATTACTCAAAATTGTTACTGACACACATTATGTAACAATCAATAATTTTAATAAACTGGTTTGGTTTGTTAGATAACTTAATTAAAGTTAAATATGTAAGTATCTGATAGGTATATGTGAAGTTCATTTTTTTGATGTTGATGCCTCAAATCAATGAGGCGTGCATTCTTCTTCCACATACCCCGCGTGAAGCAAGTTATAACAAATGGGATATTTCCGTGTGACCTTTTGCAAGCAAGTGGAAGCAAATTGGAAACTAAGTCTATATAACACCATGTGCTTGGGATTACAAATCATCATTGGCAATAGGAGAAGTAATACACTCATATTAGTTTTGGTCTTTAAACACATTTAGTGAGAACATAGAGGGATTTGCGATAGAAGAAGCTTTAAGTTTCTTTATCTCTTGTTTGTGGAGTTCTTGGTGTTTTTGGTGTAAATTTTTTGTATCCTCTCATTTGACTGGTGGATTTTCTCTTTGTCGCCAACCGCCCGTAGTTTTCTCCCATAAGGATTTTCACGTAAAATCTTTGTCTCATTTTACTATTATCCTTATGGGTCTAAATTGAATCGGATCATCCAAGCTTAAAAGTAATATCGGTCCATAACTTTTCTCTATGGTTTATTCTACGTTTGTTATATATCTTTCATTCCATGATTTATTGGTTGGCTATTATTCGATTACGAAGCGTATCAATCATAATCCTAATGTTCTAACACATTATTCGTCTTTCATACACTGATGAGGTGGTTTGCTCATACATAGCCGATTGAACTGTTAATTAGGCATCACCGCATGTATTGATAACTCTTCTACTCTCTCAATTTGTATGTACAAATCTTAAACCTGATTTAAATATAATAATAAAATTTTATTATTATTTAAAAAATTTTAAGTAATTACTTGGAAACTTTTTTTAATAAATATTTTATAAATTTGATTGTTAAGTTTATCATTTTCTCAGTCTATTTTATTTTCGAAAATCTATTGGTTCAAGTTGTAACGCTAGAATTTTTATAACTTTCATGTATTTGTTCAGGTATTGTATGATTTATTTTATTGAAGATACATCATAGAAGATTGATAGTTTCGATAATCTCTCATGGTGAGTGAATATTATTGGGTTGTGAATAGTCAAAAAAATTAATTAATTATTATGGGTTGATTATATATTAAATACATGATCAACTAAAATTGATACCAAATTTTAACATCAAAAAACCCAAATAAAACATTATATATATAAATAGATTTCTTTTCTTTTTCACGCGCTTTTCTCACAGAGTAGCTGACCAAGTCCAAGATCATCGTCAAGGGTTGAGCAGCTTCATCAACAGAGAATTGATGGCAAGTTCAGCCACCCTCAAACATTAATTAATTATTATGGATTGATTAAGTATTAAATATATGATCAATTAAATTTGATATCAAATTTTAATATCAAAAAATCCAAATAAGACATTATATATATAAATAGTTTCCTTTCCTTTTCACGAGCTTTTCTCGCAGAGTAGCTGACCAAGTCCAAGGTCATCGTCAAGGGTTGAACAGCTTCATCGACAGAGAATTGATGGCAAGTTCAGCACCCCTCAATCCATATATGATATCCCTGTGAAGGTAACTAAACCCATTCTCCTCCCATTTTTTCAGAAGTCCCTTTTTTTTAAACTTCATTTTGAAGGTTTTTTTTTTCTTATTTCTCTGCAACTCCATCATTTTTTTTGCTGAATCTATGGAGACTGTTGACACATTCGAGGAAAGAGGTTGATTTCGAATTTTGGGCACTGCCCAGATGAAAAGATTGTAACTGGATTTCTGGGTTTTGCTTATTTAACCCAGCTGGAACAGTTGTACAGTGAGGACTTGTTTGAAGATTGAACATTTAAGGGCAACTATAATTGTTGATGTGTTGATTGAAAGTGGGTGACGTGGGGTTTTGGATTTTGATCTGTGGATCAGTATGTGATTTGTCACGAATTGAAACCCTAGGAGGGAAATGTCTTAGTTTGGTATTTTCATTCGGGTGATTTTCTGGTAAGTGGGTAACGGAAACTGTGTGTAGCCGATCCAATGTGATTATACTGCTATAAATGATAGGTCTGTTGTGCAGGGGAAATCATTTTGTTGGCTGTGTTATGGACACCGCATCGTCTGCGGGATACCGTGAAATGAGTTATAGATTTGAGAGATACTTTTTCCTATTAGAGATCCAGTGTAGTTCTCTTCTTGGGTATGTGTAACGCCCCAAGATTTCTTGTCCAATACCTGCTTGACATGTGGCGTTACCGCCGCTCCAAAATTCATTCCAAGCATGACGACAAGATTACAGGGGGTTTAAGTATCAGAAACATAGGAACCATCAAGAAATGTCCAACTTACATTGTCCTTCATTATACGAAAATCAAATATCCAGAAATTTAAAGGAAACGTTTTTGTAATCCAAATTTAATTAACATTGCTGTATGACGATCCATCCCACGATCATTTATTACCTGAAATAAATACGTAATCGTGAGCTTGGAAGCCCAGTAACATAGGATACATGCCCATTTCAGGGGTCCGACATGCTTATTATATTATGTGTTTTCCATGCACAGACAAGATGCAATGCAAACAATACCGAGTAATCATATGCCAAACACGAGAATAGAAATACTTATGTTCATGTACGTACAAGATAACAGTAATATTAACAACACTTTAAGTAGATCAGGTCAAACCTTGTTTCTCGTATTACATGTCATGTCGTGTTAATCTTCATGACTTTTAGAAGTTGATGACATGGGAGGAGTTACCACAGGAATTTAATATAGTTACCTAATATGGCCGTACTAGGAACTATTAAACAGACGTTATGGTCTCTGCAGTCGACCCAGGATGGTTAATCTTAACCAAATACGGCCAACACTCATTGCCATTACGTGCACGCTAAAGGGATATTCAGTCGTTTCCTACCTAGTCATGTAACCGTAACTCTCCCCGTCATTGTTAATTTCAAGAAATTATATTATGATCAGGATTCAGGTTGCTCAGGCATGTGACATGAAATTAAATTATTAATTCCATGTATAGCAGGCGACTACCATGGCGTTTCATGATTCGAATTAAGCCGTAATTAATTCTATTCATGGTCACCTAATAGTTATTTCCTCACATGTTATTCAATCCAAGAAATTTTGTAACATTTCATAACTTAATTTCGTTATAATATAAAATCATTAACACACAAAAGTCACCCAACAGGAACAGGACATGTACAAAAATATTTATAATAATCTATAAATATTCTACATTTTGCATCGTTACCATTATTTTATGTGAATCACTCAAATCACGCAAGAGAATATTAAATTTCAGGCAGACAAACAGTCATGCAAACACACAGATTTTATTTTAATTTCAACTTGTAATCTAGGCGTTACACAACCAATCACTCATGCACATTTATTAAATATAAGGTAACGATGTGTGTTACCTTGTCATTTTTATAAAATCAGAAAATTCTTCAAATAATTCCGATTCTTAATCCTGCTCCTGCGTAACGTTCGTACCTATAATAAAATAAATAATATAAGTACCACCGTATTAATTCAAAACAGTGTATACATGTGTGTACAATTGTATTTTATATACACTAATATAACGTTTAATATTCGATTTAAGAGGAAAATGGGTTAATCCCCATTTTCCCATCTTGCTGCCCACGAACAGGGCCAGGCTCGGGGAGGTTCAGGCAGGCCGGGGCGGAGGACGCCTGCGATGGCCGGATCCGGGTCATCCATGGCCAGAGGTGGCTCCGGCGAGGCTGGACGAGGCCGGGCAAGTGGCGGCGTAGCTGGGCAAGTGACGGCGAGCTTCGGGGTTGATGGCAGGTGGCGGCGAGGCTGCTCTCCGGCCCTGGCGACGACGGCGGTGAAGCACGAGGCGGCGGCGGGGCATGAGGTAGCGACGGGGCAGAGCGGGGAAGAGCAGGGGAAGGGCTGTCTGGGCACGGCCGCTCCGACGAGGGGCGGCGAGGGCGACGCCGACTGTGGTCGAGAAGGGTCACCGGGGTCGGGGACGACAGTACCTTGATCAGGGCGCCAAGCGAGGTCGAAGACAAAGGAAGACAAGACGAAGACGAATCGAAGACGAGACGAAACAGAGACGAAACGAAACGCTTAACCCTTTTCTCTATCTGTCCTCTCGATCTTGAACGCTCATGTCTGTTTTGAAACCCACGTGAATTGATATAAATATAGATAGTTTGTTGAGATATCTATGGAGAAGATATCGGCTGATAAAAATTTAAATGTCTCAAGTTTATCCCATCGATCTTTTATGTTGATTCTAATCTCACAATATCTTGTAAAAATATTAACGATCCAATAACGCGAGATGGTTAATAATCTTTTTAATTATCATGATTTTTTTGATTTTTTTAGGGATATTATATCTCTCCCTTCTTTCAAGAAGTTTCGTCCTCGAAACTTGAACAGTGTTGAGTTCGGAAACTTACTTGAGAATAAGTAAGGATATTATTTTCGCATATCTTCTTCCAGCTCCTAAGTCGCTTCTCGAGTGGTATGGCTAGTCTATCGTACTTCTCTCCGTTTGAGCATTTTTACCATGCGATCTGCTATCTCTTTCTGTCGTTCATCATAACATAGATCCTCATTAAGTTGTACTTGCTTATGTTGGGTCACATGTTTAGGATCGAGTTTGTATCTCCTCAACATGGAAACATGGAAGACATTATGAATGCCAGCTAACCCTACTGCGCTGCTCCAGGTATTAATTCAATGCTGAAGTCCAGTTCACGAGCTGGCGGGAGACCCGATAGATCATCTGGAAAAACATCAGGATAGTCCCGTACTATAGGTATATCATCAATGTTAAGCTCATGTTGCACTATCGACTCCGGACTGCATAAGAAATCTTGGCACCCTTTCTTGAGAAGTTTGCATGCCACCATAGCAGACACCACCTGCAAGTCAGGCCTCGATCCTATCCCATGGAAAAGTAATCTCCCTCCTTTTGGACTCTGTAACTTTATTGTTTTCTTCTCGCAGTCTATGGAAAATTTTTCCTCTCCAATAATTATTAACGCTCGAGGAACAACTAGCTCACAGGTCACTATCTCACCTGTAGGTAAACCTACTTGTATCCCTTTGGTCATTGGCTGGGTTTTCATTTCATTCTTTACTAGGTATGATTTTGCAATAAAGGAATGAGTTGCTCCAGAATCAAAGAGCGTATAAACAGGTTGGGATAAAAGCTTAATATTACCAGTCAGAGCTGCTCCTCCGTCCTGAGCTTCCTGCGGATTCATCATGTAGACTCGTCCCGTCGGCTATTTCCCACTTGCATTCTGATTAACGGAGGGATGTGAAGACTGGGCCGCAGACTGTCCTGAAGCAGAAGGTTGTCCAGTACTGACGTTTGGATTGCCCTTCACCTGTGGGCAGCTAGATAGTTTATGTCCCAAGTCACCGCAACGGTAACATGCTCCAGAAATGGTCCTACAATCTCTGACGAAATGTCCAAACTTTCCACAGCTCCGGCACTTTACATTGCTTGCTGACCTGTTCTGACTTCCACCTCCAGTGTTTCGACTCGTTCCTTGAGAAGCTTGTTGGCTACGGGGTGCCCTTGAAAAACTTCGAGAATCACTACTCTGTTGTGAAGGTGCTCCCTTCTTCTGACCTGAGCATTCTGGTTTTTAACCACGTCCAATGCATTTTGCGGTGTGTTTTTACGACTAAAATAATACATTTATCCATATCAGATATTATTATTTTTTTTCTCTTCAGGTTCAGGAATATATATCATGTCGGGCTCAGGAGTACATATCATGTCGGGCTCAGGAATATATATATCACGTCATAAACTAGGTATTAATCAAGCAATTAGAGTTCAAGCAATGGAACGACTTTTATAAATAACTAAGCAATCAACGGAAATAGTG
>JAOVYX010017984.1:0-21051 GCA_035668315.1 Drosera spatulata | reverse complement strand
GCATGATGCCTGTAATTGCTGCATCAACACTACTTCCGTACTTGCTAACATTCCATAACTGGTAAGGAAGTCTCTGGTAGGAATTTCCAAAATCATCTGAACCTCCTCTTGTCTGTTTCTGACCCAAATATTCGTCGGTTTGCATTTCTTGAAACCATCGCCCCAGCATTCTCTACACCCCAAGCATGGAAAACCTGTTAGGACAAGAACGGATTATATCCCAAGTCTTACTGAACCTGAAAACTAAAAGGAGAAGGATAAATGAAATAATTCTCAGTACCGACAGAAAGCAAAGGGACTGGGGACAACCCGACTAGGCGACTACTACTCTTTTTATCCTTATGGGAAGCTTCCATGACAATTTCCAATTGTCATGGTCATATACAACTCTTTTTCAGATAACAGATACACTAGCATTATCTTAGACACATGCATCAACCTCTGAATGAAACATCATCCATGAGCATTACAATAAAATTGGGAAATAAGAAACTTCATTAATGTTAGAAAGAGATGACACACCTGTATATCAGATCCATCGAAGCGCGCGATCACACCTGGCATAATAACAGTAAGTTCCTCGCTAGATACAGCTTGAACAAGATCTCTTCTCATCCCTCGGACCCTCAGCTTGAGAATACGGCCATGATATACCATCTATATCAAAACTACCAGGAATCAGTTAAGTGGGAAAAAAACATAGAGCAAGATAACACATGTAAATCACTCATACAAGGGGGCGGTTACACATTTTTTTTTTAAAAGCATTCCTTTCCTTGAAAACAAGTACGTAGAATATTGCATGACACCTTAGAAGAAAAATCAAGAAGATAGTACCCAAAGACACTAGAAAAACTCAAAGGCGCATCAGTTAATACACTAGGTAAAATCACCAGTTGCTAAACACAACTATATGTCTTGATTTGATTGAAGAAGACATTAAATGCCAAAAAAGATCTACAGATCCTTGGGTCGAAAAGCTATTCATGATTGTGCTGAATCCATCTTCTTCTTCTTCTTCTTTTGTTCCCACTACTTTTTTTTTCCTTTAATCCCTATGAACAGAGCAACCAAATAGTATACATTTTCATTCACATCCACAGAATTTCAGGGATGCACTCTCTCATACCTTTTCGATTGAGAACACTACCTCTCAATGTCGAACCTTTCATAGCCCTCACATTGGTGATAAGTCCCCTAATACCATATTCACAAGGAGTGTGTTTGATTTCTAAAGGAGAAGCTCCACCTATTTATTCGATACTCCAATCAAGGAGGCCTTAATCAATAGGCTCAACCCCACAATCAATCAATTGATTCCAAAGCGTGCCACTAGCTAGAATCAAACATACAAATCTCAAGGCATACAAACAATAAAATCCACATCACCAGGAACGTTTCTCCGATTCGCATAATTTGCGCATTCAGGGATGCTCGTGTTTATACAATCCAGATGGACATTACCTCATCCACTACATCCTGATAAAGATGTCCCCGATACCTATGGGCAAGAAAAAAAAAAGATCTCTTAAACAATGATTTAACCAACGACTTTGATTTTCAAGATCAATGCTTTAATTTCCCAACTCAAATTCCTCAACACACATCCCAAAACCAATCAATGTCACCAAATCAGACCCAAAAAACCAACAACTCATCATCACAAACACCGAACATCCAACACCCCACCGCAACATTCCACAACCCTAAACACCATCCAAAATCAAATCCCCAAAACCCATCACCCAAAACTCACCTGTCTATGAATCAAACCCCCCTCCAACGAATACACCATCCAATACCCACTCGAAGTCCCGACTCCAAGAACCCTAATCCCATCCCCAAACCCAATCCACTCCACGGCACTCACAAACTCCCCTTCAATCGGCGACAACTCCGGCCGAATCTCGACTTGAATCGAGTTGCGGTGATCCTCATCAGACCAATCCAATATCAAGATGAGGAACTTGTTGGCGATTGCGAGGGAATGGGATTGGGAATCGAGCGCGCAGATGAGATTGGGGTTGTCGAGCCAGCCTTGTTTGCCCGCGCCGAGATCGGTGAGGTCGTGGGTTGAAATGTTGAAGACTGGGGTGGTTTGTGATCGTGATCGAGACATGGCGGCGGTGGAGCGAGCATGTGGTGGTGGTGGTGATGGTGGAGGAGGTCGTGGTGGTTTGGGTGGAATTGAAGAGAAAGGGTGGTTGAATTGGGTTGATGGAGGTGTGATTAGTTTTTGATGGGGTGATTAGAATGGATCGGGTTCATTTTGTACATATTATCGTGATATGTGTATGTCGGGTGGAGTGTGATGAGTGACAAACCGTTTTGTTTTGTTTTGTTTTGTTTTTTTTTTTTTTTTAATTTTGAGATAATGAGGGGGTGGTTTCAATACGTAAATATATGTACAAGAGAGTGTTTTTGAAAACTATAACGAGGGGTTCAATTAGAATATTATTTTGATTTTGACTGATTAAAATATATATTAGACTAGATTATATTTAATCGATTTTAATCTTATTAAATAACATCTTTTTAAAATTATAATAATATCCTGTCATATCGTTTGTCATTTGTCGTTAAAAGAGACAGGATAATACGATATATACTAGAATACTGTCCCGTGCGCTGCACAAGATGAACATTATAAAGAAATAATAGTGTTAAATAATAATGATAAAAGTTATTGTTTTATTATACTAAATAAGGATTTCATATATAAAATTGTTAGGATTTTTTTTATAATTATTTATTTGTGAAAGATTTTGTGTGTGTATATATATGTTTATTTTATATTTTTTTATTTGTTTCAAATGTGTTGTGTTAAATTTGAGATATTAAAATTTATATTTAGTTTAGGTAAGTTAAAGACCTAATAATTTATAAAAATAAATAAAATCATGGTTATTAGATTTATATATGATTTTTATGTTTTTAAATTGAGAATTTTACCATGTAGAATCACGGTGATTAGATTTTAATATATATTATATTAATAAAAATCAAGTTACAATTTTATCAAAAAAATAAATAAATATTAAGTTACGGTGGTTGATGAGAGAAGAAATCGAGATGCTGTTTTAATTTTGATTGGTTAAGATATATGTTAGATTAAATTTTATTTAATCATTTTTAATTTTTTTAATAGATATTTTTTTAAAATGACAATAATGATTTTATTTAATTGGTTTTAATTTTTAAGTGCGATTTTTTAAAATGATAATAATACCCCGTCATATCGTTTGTCATCGAAATGGTTTGGCACGTTTGTCACGTTTAAAAAAGACTGAATAATACGATATATAATAGATTAGATTATATAATTATTTTTTTAAGATCGTATATTTTTAGATTTAGTCATTCTTTTTTACCAAGTGATAAGTTATCTAAATAGTTTTTTAATCGATAAAAATTAAAATGATATTTTTTAATCGACACATAAGTGAGACCTATCAATTTGATTCCGTATCATTTTTCAACCAGAAACCAATCCTCAAAAATACAAATCTGAATAACATATATCTTAATTTTAATTTTAAGATTATATTGTTTCACGATAAATTTTACGATATCAATTCAATATATTATATGAAAATAAATCATTTTAGAAAAGCTATCAAGTTAAGATAATAGCAGACAGACAATTATGATAGCAAGGATTACAATATCATCGTCGTAAGCACAGTCGTCATTCATAATTTGTCGAACACAATTCCTTGCTAAACTAGCATTTACGATGACAATTAACAAAAGTCAGGATCAAACACTTTAGCATGTTGGACTTTATTTAAAGAAGCATGCTGTAATGCTCGATGCAGCTTGAAAATATTGCTTATTGACAACATCGATGAAGAAATCTCTGTAATAGAAGATGTAGTTTATCGAGAAGTCATCAATCAAGTCCGGAGTCCAATCTTAGATATCTAATTAGTTTTCTTTTTAATAAAAATAGATCTTTTTCTAATCATGCACCGTAATAAATCATTCTTTATTTTTAACTAGTTGATTCAATTTGGACAATTTAGTCGTATAATCCATTATTCATGATTCTTAGTAACCGATATTTAATAAATTGAGGCATATTTCATTAGGCCCTTTTCTCCTTCTATTTATTTTTGTTTGCGATAAGTTAATGGTATCTTTCATTTAATAAATTTTGTTTTTTATTCATAGATATACCTAACAACGTTAGACAAAATTGAAACGCAAACGAATTATTCAACTGAATTCTTCAACATCCCAATTGACATTGGAGTTTGATTAAGGAGTGATAATGGAACACATCTCTGTTAAAGATCACGTAATGAGAAAGATTGACCTATCCTTTCAATTAAATAGGAATGATTATTTTATCGATGTAGAAATGGTTATCGACTCAATATTGTGCACAATTGGTTCGAGTTGGAGAGAATTTGTGGACAATTTAGTTTCCTCTCATGAAATTACAACCTTAGGTCAGTTGTTAAATTAGTTGGAGAATGAACCAAATCGTCGATTTTGGGGAGAAGCATCTATAATTTGGGACAAAGTTGCCGTTCAAAACAAAAGAATCAAGGAAGACTCAACAAAAGATGTCGGATTTGGTCAGACTCCATGTGACGGTGAGAATTTTGAATAAATAAAAAGACAAGACAGTGAAGAGAGTATAATTGATGACAGAATAAAGAGCAAACCAATTGATGAAAATAATACAAAGTTTCGGCATGATAGTTATACAAATTTTTTGAAAAAAAAAAAAAGATAGTGAATCATTCAATTGAAAGAATTTCTTATATAATATATAATGTTATTTTAGATTTTTTTTGCTTTATTGATTTTTAGAATCTATTTTTTTCTAAATATTACAACACGAAGAATGCCGTTATTTCTTTTATAGTAGTGCCTATTATGTCGTAATTATTTATTGTGTTTTTTTTCTTTTGATCTTGTGCATGACTGCATAGGTGGGTATAGTAATGTACATCTAATTTCACAACTTGTTCTCATGTCGAATCATCTAAATATCAAACCATAAGCAAGACAAACGACAAACCATCTATTAAAAAAAAAAATCTGATTTTTCTTAAATCTAATCACCATGATTTTACATAATAAAATTCTTAGTTTTTCTAAAAATATATAAGTCATATATATCTAAATCTAATCATATTGAATCTATTCTATCATAACTAAAAAAAAAAAAAAAACCTTTTACAACAAAACAAAACTTACAAAAAATTGAAATCTATAAAGAAAAAATATAATTAAATAACAAAAACAAAATTTAACACAAATCTATTTTTTTTTAAAAAAATATATTATCTTTTATATAGTTAATTATACAAGTCAATTATATATGCAGTTACACAAAAGTAAGAGATGGTTATATCGCAGGTTTTAATATTTTAATGGATAATGTGGTAACTTCAACTTATTTAAACTAAAATAAAATATTTAAATCTCAAAATTTACATAAATATCTTTCTTAACTAATCTATTATCTCATTTATTTTTATATTTATTATTAAATACATAATTGCACAAAATTTTCAAATAACGAACCAACCTAAATACATGATAGACAATTCTAACATAATTAAAATAAAAAAAAAATCATTGTCGAGAAAATGAAAACACGAGCATATGTATTATATGTATAAGCAATCTCGTAAAAATAAAAAATCACTTAAAGTCTTAAATAAATTTTTTATTAATAGATTATCTTTCATCAATTTATCAAACATGGTATATGGTTTCAATCGGGCTATTTCAATTTTTCAAAAACAATAAATAAATTCATAATATTTTAATTTTAAATTCAATTGAGTTAGTTTTATGTTAATCTATTTTCATTATGTTCTCTCATTTCGTACACTGTCGTTGTAACGCCCCGAGCTTCGCTGATAGGACACATGGCGTTATGCCTTCACGAACCCGGTTCATGACAAAGTTAACCAAAACAAACGGGTCTAGAGGTATCAAGAGTCAAGAAAAATACCTGTGATGCTTCAGTTCAACCTGTTCAGCTATTATAAATTATTTTACATCAGTAGTGCAGAAGCTATTTAATCACATAGTTTGACGACAAGATTAGTACATGGCATTTATTACATATCCAAAATGACTACAGGTTTCATCACAACATCTCCCAAAATGCGTATGGCAACTAACGTCCTCACTGATCGTCTGGTAACTTACCTGCAAACGGAATACATAACCCGTGAGTATGAAACTCACTAACCCAGAGTATATGTCTTACATTTGCAGAGTACTCCCCCGACTATGGCGAATCAATGAGTATCAGTAAAACAGTTATACTTTTTAGGAAAATAGGTATGCCATACTACATGTGAGTATATGTACGATTACACGTTTCTTATGTTTCACTTTTGTTAGCATTGGCCCATGACTCGAGAGTTTTTAACAGAAAGACTCTGAATTCAAAACTCATCAATCGTCTACCGGGGTATAAGAATCCGTCGATTCGATGCGTACATGTCAAGATTGTACGCCGCCTTACACTTTAGTGGATAAATTGCGCTTCCAACGGGTTCTATTTGCCCCTCGTTGGGATAGATTTAGGCCTCCTTACAGAGAGTAACCAGTGGCCGCGCCACGTCCGGCGTTGAAGCCGCTGCATACATGCTAAGAGAATGGGGCTGACCAACGCTCCCTAACTAGTTCAGTTCACCCGTGATGATGACTCAAGAAGATTGGCTAGAGTTCAGTCTCGATGACTTTTACTTGACATTCAATAAAGATTTTCAAGAGGGGACATCATGTTCGACATTCTTCGTAATAGTTTCACTAGATGAGATCACGACAATATGGGGTACAGCCTCCAACACATTTTCAGAGGAGTGCGATAGATGACTTAACAGTTCGTGCACCATGTATAGTGTTCAGTCTTTATATTTGATTAGGTGTTCATCGTTGGTTTGCATTTCATTTATTCGTATGTCCCGTAGTGTAAATCCCAAACTCGTTTTAATGCTTTCTTACGCATGCGTTATGATGATTCATTTAGTGTTGTTCATACATGCATATTTAATATCCATTTTTATACGCAAGGTTCATGTATCACATATACGTGTTTAGGTTAATCCTTCATGACGAGTGTGCGCTACGCTCACCAAGGACGGGGGAAAAAATATGATGTTTGACGCATCGGGGAGTTCTGTCTTCAGGACAGAGCCCCATCGCGGGCACGACCTAGACCAGTCATGGACGTGACAGATTAAATTCCAAAATTTGGGCCCGTCGCGGGAGCGACTGTACAGAATTTATTGAAAACGCAGAAATTTTACTCCAAACGTTCACGAAATCTTCATACGACTCCACCATCACATGAAATACGTTCTACTTGGTCTCGAATCGGGTTAGTTACCTTGAGTGTTTATTTTTCCTCGCCTCGTTTCGTCTCTTGTTGCCCGTCTCCGCTGCTGTTTCTGTTTGAAGATAATGGTGATGACGCTTGGGAGTTGATGACGAGGTGGTGAGGCGTTTGATGTGTGGTTGTCTTCGCGGCTGTCCGGGGTGATGATTGTGGTGAGGATTGCGTTTGGTTGTTTGATGGTAGCTGAGCTGTGGTGGTTTGGCGGTGTTTGCTGCTTGGTTTGGTTTTTAGAGGATGAAGACGAAGGGAAAGGGATGAATGATGAATGATCTGGTGATGGAGAGGCTGAGGTGATGGAGGCGTGTGCGGGATTCGCGGACGAGGCGGCGAGCGTGCCGGGAGATTTTCAACGCGTGCGAATAGTGAATAGGGAAAGGGAATTTGGTGGGAGGGAGGTAGGATATTTCAAATTCGCTCCCTCGTTTGATTGTTATCAGTCTATTTTTATCCATATTTCGTTCTATTATTTTATCAAAAACCAAGGTTGCAAATAAGCAAAATTATTTCTAACTTAGTGACATTTGTTTCGTTGTAAATTTCGAATATTTTTGGGATTGCATTTTATGAGCCCAAATACGTGTATTATAATATTATAACGTTACGTTATAACATCGCACGTACGTTATACCTAATACGTACGTTTGTTAAACATATACGTTACACTGTTGAGGTTCAGGCCAGATGGTATGAGCTCGAGTTTAAAAGTCTTACTTTAACTATTTGATCTATCCAATAACATCTAAACTTATACTACCTCCGTCATATAACAATTACAACATTAGAGCTAGTCCAATGGGGTTGTCATTGGATTGTCAAAGTCGTAATATAGCAATTTCCATAAATTATGGGCTCTACTGGATACAAGTTTAACTCTTATTTTTTTTGGCTTTTGTCATTTGTATGGTCAAATTCGGTAATGAAAATGCCATTGACATTTTTACCACATCATCATCATCATCAAGGTGTAACATCCCAACAAATCAACATCTCAAGAAGAAAAAGCATTGGAATTACTAAATTTAATATAGCACCATTGGAGATGCATATCTAAAGTTTTAGTTTTTTTGACACTATTCTTGAGCAAATTATAGTTATGTACATGTAAAAATGGCTTGATGCATTGGACTTGTTCTTACGCAGTAGTTATACTTCTCACTATAATTTTGATGTGTTAGTTTATAGTATGGTTCACTATGAAATTTATTTTGGTCCAAAATTATAGTATATAATTTAGACTATATTCGATGTTTTACAATAAATTTATAAAAGAAAAATATTGTTTGATCGTCCATAAGAACATTCGTAACCTAGCTAACTTTATGGCTTATTTTAGATATACATCCTTGGACCTACTATCGTCAATTTTGATTTTAAGTTGTATTGATTTCTCAACATGATATCAGAATAGGCCATAACTCGAGATCATGAGTGTTATCTCTGCCTCCCTCATAGGGGCATGAAATATTGACAATAAATGCACTGTTCCAACTTACCAAGTGCTAAAGAAGATCCCATAATAAAGTACATAGGTGACAATAGATGGGAATGCAGAGAACGAACTCATGACCTCATGTCATGATAAGATAAATGTTGCAATTATTATGGGTTGAAGAGAGTACTACCTTCGTCCAAAAAAAAAAAAAAAAAAAAAAAGATATGTATTATTTTGAGCGGACACGCAAGATAAGACAAACTTTGATCAGTGTTATGAAACGATCAAATGTCACTTTATGAAACAAATATCGTGAAATATTAGTGATTGTAAATGTTATATACTAATCATGGGTCAAAAAGAAATTAAAACATGTCACTTAGGGAAGTAACAATATCACTCAAATTGCATATTGAATAATGCAAGAAAAGAAAGCATTGTAACAATTATGAGGTGGAGAAAATATGTTGTGAGTATCAAATTTGTTTTGCATATGCTTAAAAAAATTATTTCATGATATTTACGAATGTCAATGAAATGTATAGAAGTAATAAAGAGACATACGTAACCTCACTTTAGTTACATACTACCTCCATTTCAAACACATTGTGGAATACTTTTGAAAATGGATGTCCCACGTTGAGTACAACCGTTATATATATGACAAGTTGAGTACAACCTAAAAACAAGAACATAATACATTGAATGAAATGTGAAAGTTGAATTTAGAACTTTCTCTATTAGTCATAATGATTATATCAATTAGGGATGTTATTATAACTATAGGAATGCTATGAAGTTCAAAAAATTATTAGTCGTTATATCCTAATTGATACACTGATACATTTGTGGGATAATTCCCACTTGAAAGATTTTATTTCAAGAAAATACCATAAACTAATTTTAATTCCCATGGGATCCCAATTTATTAAAAATACTCACACTACCCTTCCCCACTCACCCATCACCCTCGACACTCTCTCCTCTCCAGTGCTGTCGTCTTCATCAATCTCCCACCACCGCCAAGCGCCGCCCTATGATTTCAACATCTCTTGTCAACCTCTTTCGACGATTTTGATGCCGTCATCGCCTCCCTCCACTCCTCGCTCTGTCCTCCGTATCTGTATCTCATCATCAACGCCATCGTCGCCTCATCTCGTCTCCCGTACATCAACCACAGCCCCCACCAATCGTCACTCGATATCAATTTTGTCACAAAGATTGATCCTCCGATGTTGTATGATTCTTCAGATCATGATCGTCTCCTCAATAATTATCATCAAGAATCGTTCTAATTTTTATTTTTTTTGTTAGAGATAAAGCCGATTTATGATCGAAATGATTTTGGTTGGTGTGGTGGATCAGGATTGGGTGTACTATAGTCTGATGATGAGCAAGTGATGAGGATGTTTAGGTTGTGGATGAGATATCGAGGCTGTTGGAGGAGGAGGAGGAGGTGGTTGGAACGATGATGGTGGTGGAGGTCAAATCATGGGGTTGGTGGTGATGGGTTGGGTTGTGAGGATGAAGGAGAGTGACTAGTACGCGTTTAACAAAAATTCTAGTATGCCTATTAAAAAAATAGTACGCTTATTAAAAAAAGTAATAAGTCAATGAAAAATTAGTATGCCTATACAAGTTATGGAAAATTGAAAGATCTCTAAAACACATGAAGTTATAAAAACTAGTACATCCTTGGAAAAAGATAGTTTTTAACAAAAACTAGTACATCTGTATAAATTGAAAAATTAGTAAGCCTAAATAAACTGACGAATATCTAATACGCCTTAAAAAAATATAGTATGTCTAAATAAAAACTAATACGTCTATTTAAAATCTAATACGTCAAAATTGATTTGCTAAGTAAAAGTTTATCAATGATGACGAAGACAATCTTGGAAGACGTAGTAGTTCAGGAACATGACGTACTTTTTTTTCCCTTTAATCAAAATTACTCAAACGTACTAGTTTGGGAGTAAGGCATACTAATTTCTCATATTGATCAGAAACAATACGTACTATGTTTTTTTTCACAATTACTCAAATGTATTAGTTCAGAAGAAAGGCGTACTACTTTTTCATATTGATCATATTTACTAAGGCGTACTAGTACGCCTATCAAGAATGTAGTATGTCATTACACAAGAAAATTGTTTGCCTAAAAAGTAGAAGGCTTGTGCAAAAATGATGTACTACTAGTACGTCTATGTAAAAAAAAAATAATAGTATGTCTATTGAAAAACATATCATGTACATCTTTTAGCATGTCTATACAAAACAAAAAAAATAAAAAAAATATAGCATGTATATGTAAAATCTCGAATGTCAAAATTGGTTTGTCAAGTAAAGAATGATCAATCATGGATGAAAGCAATCTAGGAAGACATACTAAGTCAGACGTACTAGTTCAAGCGTACCAGTACGTTTGAAAAGAAATGTAATATGTCATTATACAAGAAAATAATTTATTTAAAAAATAGTACGTATATGTAAAATTTAGTATGTCAAAATTATTTTATCAAGTAAAGAATGATCAATCATGAATGAAAGCTATCTAAGAAGATGTATTAGTTCAGACGTACTACTATGACTGTGAAAAAAACCAAACTTTTTTCAGTGAGAAACTTCGGTGAAGATATTTCATATATGAAGGCGAAACAAGATAGGCTTCTACTTCATTGTAAATTAATCACCTATGATGATTGAACCCAAAATTGTTCTAATGGTTTCAAGCAGAGGTTCGGCAATAATATGGGTCAGCTAATGGATCCTATCCAATTCTTAATGTTGAAGAATTTTCGACGGTCTCCAAGGTATATTATCTTTTTTATCGCATTGGTTCTATATTTCCAATGGATTCTTGTCTCTTCTTTCATTGATGCTAAATTTGTTTAGATTTGTACGGAAAATGTTGCGCAACACAACAGGAGGCATCTCAAGAAATCTACAACAGTTCTAATCTTTCAAAATCCACTTATGAAAGTTCGAGCTCCTGGACCTGAAAGGATCACTGATTCTTCTCAAGGTAAGACATGCACTGGAAATCAATCATGCACAGATTCGTATCCTCAAACAACCCAACCGAATACGTCTTCGGCGTCTTCTAGAGCACACATCGATGATGATGATGGAGATGATGATGATTGAAGAAGAAGATGATGACGATAGAAGATGATGATGATGCAGATGACGATGTTCGAAGATGATGACGATCAAGGATAATGATAATCAAAGAAGATGATGATGATGACAGAGATGACGATGATCGAAGATGAGGAGGAGACAAAGATGATCGATGATGGAAAGATACAGAAAAAAAAAGAAAAGAATGAAAAAAATAGAAAAAAGGATAAATTAGTAAAGATTGAGTGTTTTTTTTTTTTTTTTTAAAAGTGATATCTTATGGGAATAAAGTTCCTTTGATGATACCTTCTTGGAAACAAGTCTCCAAAATGATACCTTGAGGAAATTGACACTACATTTGTTATCAAAAACCATATGAAATAATCCAATATTTCACTAAAGAGCAAAGCACATGGACATCAGATATCATTCTATTAGGGATCACATTCAAAAGAAAAATATCAGACTTGAATTTATCTCAACAGATAAGCAAGTGGTTGATATTTTCACAAAACACCTTGATGAGAGAAAATTTGTTCACTTCCGAGAAGAATTAGGAATGATAGAACTTGATTTATAGGTAACAACAGAGTAACTTATAGTCACTCTGCTGAGTAAAACAGTAAAGCAAGGTAGCACTCAGAAGTGAACAAACTTTCTCTTGTTTCCAAATGATAAGGAAAATGGTCCCATAAATCTATTGATATTTGTTTTATTGACGTTATGTTACCAATTAAATCAAACAAGTTTTGTTAGCTTGAGCACATATAAATAACGCACAATGTGAATTTGAGATTGAATATCCAAACAACAAGGAGTTTTAAAATCAACTTTCACTTTTCATCTTTTCAAAACAAAAATCAACTTTCATCGTTGTAAATGTGTTCTTGTTTTTAGGTGCCATTTAATTATATTCAAGATACAATATAAAAATGAGATTTTCACGGAATAAAATTGAAACATTGAATATTTTACGGAATAAATTTGTGTATTTTATTGGATGAATATAAAAGCTAAAATTAAATCATTTAACAGTGTAAATTTGTAACCTTTTGTTTTTTATAATATGAAATTGAGATTTTTATTGAAAAAATTATCCAAAGGTACCACTGAGCAGCAAAAAAAAAAATATCCCAATAAATACCACACTTTTTTTTTTTCGTACCCAGTGATTTTTTTTTAAAAAAATATACTGCTTTCGTTTTTATTAAGATTTGATAAGATCTTGTTTGGATTTGGAGTGAGTAACATAATCCTAATATCCTCTCATTTCTCTTATTCGACACGTCAACTATAAGTTACTCTACTGTTACCTATAAATCATGCTCTATCATTCCTAATTCTCTTCTGAAGTGAACAAATTTTCTCTCATCAAGGGGTTTTGTGAAAATATCAACCACTTGCTTATCTATTGAGAAAAATTCAAGTCTGCTATTTTTTTTTTTGAATGTGATCCCTAATAAAATGATATTTGATGTCTATGTGCTTTATTCTTTAGTGAAATACTGGATTATTTCAGATGGCTTTTGATAACAAATGTAGTGTCAATTCCCTCAAGGTACCGTTTTGGAGACTTGTTTTCAAGAAGATATCATCAAAGGAATTTTAATCCCATAAGGTATCACTTTTATAAAAAAACACTCAACCTTTCCTAATTTGTCCTTTTTTTCTATTTTTTCATTGTTTTCTTTATCTTTCCATCATCGATCTTCTTCGTCTCCTCCTCATGTTCGATCATCATCATCTCTGGCTAACGTAAAATGTGAATTTGAGATTGAATAAACAACAAGGAGTTTTGAAATCAACTTTCACTTTTCATCTTTTCAAAAAATAAAAAAATAAAAATCACCTTTCATTGTTGTAATTATGTTCTTGTGTTTAGGCGTCATTTAATTGTCTTCAAGATACAATATAAAAAAAATGAGATTCTCACAGAATAAAATTGAAACATCAAATATTTTATGAAATAAATTTGGGTATTTTATTGGATGAATATAAAAAGTAAAGTAAAATCATTTTACAATATAAATTTTTGACTTTTTGTTTTTGATAGTATGAAATTGAGATTTTTTAATTGAAAAAATTACCAAGAGATACCACTTAACAAAAAAAAAAAAAAAGTCTCAATAAATACCACACTTTCTTTCTTTTTTGTACCTCGTGATTTTTTTTAAAGGAAAAAAATCCGCGGCTTTCCTTTTTGTTAAGATTTGATAAGATCTTGTTAGGATTTGAAGGGAGTAACATAACCCTAATATCCTTTCATTTATCTTATTCGGCACTCCGACGCCTGCCCCCTTTACCTTCTCTCTCCCTTTTTGTCGTTGGTTTATCGTCGTCGGTGGTTCGTTTTCGTGATCGGTTCGTCGTTATTTCAATTCATCATTGTCATTGGAATTTCAAAGTAATGGATTTTATGGAATTCTATTTAGGGAAAGTGATCTTTTGTATAATTTTAGTGGAATATTTTTGTGTAATTAAAACTCCATAAGGATACCTATCAAAATTTCTATTATTTTTATTTCAAAGTTTAAATTTGAGAAATCGAAAATTTCAAGGAATAAATTTGGGTAGTTTACTGAGAGAATTATCAAGAAGTCCTCAAAATTAACATTATTTACCAACAAGTGATAGATAAGATATTTTTAACCAATAAGTTTTTGAGTTCAAACTATGATCCTATTTGTTCTCACTCTAAATACAAGTTGAATATCTCAGCTCGTTTTCAGGCATTGAGAGGTTTTTTTTGGACACTTTCTAATTGAAATGGAAGGCTGGCATTATTTCGAAGGACAAAAGGGACAACGACTACTAAATAAGCCTTGTCTATAAATAGAAGATGGCAACGGAGGTTAAAGATGTTGTTGATCACAACGAGTACAATCCAAGTGTGAAACTTGCTGTGAAAGAGATTAAGCAAGCTGGAAGTTAGGGCAGCATACTTATTAGAGACTCACAAATACCAGAAAGAAGAATCTGATTCAGACTATTTGATTCAAGAAGGAGTTCAGGAGAGCTCGAAAGAACCTCTTCAAGAATGGTGTCCAGTGTAGAAGACTTCACCATCTGTTTACTCTGTGAGAAAGGTTAAAGATGAGCAAAAAACCCCATACATAGTGAAATGCCTCTTGATTTAGTTATACTGACCTTCAAGAATAGAGTGGCTTATGCTCTGAAGTTTATTTGCATTCTATTATGAGAACCACTAAAAATCTCTATGTTCTTTACTTTCCTTGCTTTGCTTTATATCGTTAATCTAATTAGCAACCTAGGCAAACACAAATAAGAAATGTTTCGCAAAACCCTGAGATTATAACTTCCCATAAACCCCTCTACATGCCATCATAACTTTCCACTAACCCATCTCCTCAACCACCCACTCACACACGTTAAAGTCCATTTAAAAAAATCAAAAAAAAAAAAATTATCAGTTCATCATCTTCATCTCACCACAACTCAAATCTCCCAAAATCCTCTCAATCAAACACCTCAATCACTCCATTAACCATGGCAAAAACTCGTGGAAAATCCCAACCTGAAACACAAAACTCCGAACCAGCCAAAACTAAGCGTTAAAACAAACCCAAAGCACCCAAACCTTCCAAAGTTCCAATAGATCCCAAAACTTCCAAAGATCCAATTGACCCCAAACTAAAAATCTCTAAAGATAAAGTAGATACAAACCGAAACAACCAAAGAAACCTAAAGCTGTGAAAGCTACACCCATTAGCGTCTGTGAACCAGTTGGCCAAAGGGAATAAACTCACCGTGATGATAATCAGGCTAATGAGTTGAATCAAGTTGCAGATCCAATTCCTCAGATTCAATTAAAAATTTAAACAGAGAAAGGGTGTTACAGTGAATGAGAAGGGTACATAGAAGGTCTCAGAGTAGGTTGTTGAGGAAGAGGGAGATGATGGTGAAGGGTTAGAACTTGAAGCTAGGTTGAGGGTAGTGATGAAGATGACAAGAATATTGAAATTGATACTGGTGAAGAAGATCAAGTGGAAGAGAGAGAGTCTGAGATTCCCTTAGATCCCAAAATCCTAGATCAATAGGGTGAGCTGTGTGAGAAGATATATGCAGAGATACTATTAGTGAAGTTGCGTAGTTTTGAGTTCTTGTTCATATTGTTCATATTGCGGAGTTTCATATATATTTAGTCAAGACTTCTTCAAGGCTACGCTTGGGAGGTTATGGAGGTAGTGCTTGATTATAACCCGGCGGTGTAAGAGCCTCTTTATTATTTCTCCAAGAGAAACCCGGATGATTCCTTTCGTTGTTGGGGTTGTAATATTGTTTACCACCTTGTTGAGGTCGTGCGTAACCTTGCTCATTGTAACCTTGCCCATAAGCTACTTGTTCCATGTTTTGAGCTTGAGCCATATTCACTTGTAAATGGCACTTGGTGTGATCATGAGATCCGCCAAAAAGATCACAAGAAGGGAGTGAAGATTGTATAGAAGATTGAATAGGAGATTGGATAGAATTTACTTGACCTTTTGTAGAGTCTGAAGCCAAAGCGCTCATTTGCTTTGTAAGAACATCCAATTGCTTCATAATAGAGGACACATGATCTAGCTCAATTACGCCCGCGGCTTTCCTTAGAGTTTGATGTTCACCCAGCCATTGATATGAGCTATCAGTTATTGAATCCAAAAGATTGCATGCGGTATAATAATCAAGATTCATGAAAGATCCCTTTCCCGCTACATCAAGAGAAACTCGGAGTTCATGGTGAAGTCCCATGAAGAAACTTTTCATTTGCATCCAATTACGCAAGCCATGATGTGGGCACTTTTTGAGGAGTTCCTTAAAGGGTTCCCAAACTTCATGAAGAGTCTTCGAGTGATATTGAGCGAAGGTCGTAATATCGGTTCGAAGCTTGGCCAACTTGGCCGGTGAGAAGAACTTTGCTAGAAATTTTTTAGCCATATCGGTCCAAGTGAAGATTGAGGCGGGAGGAAGGTTGAAGAGCCACTCCAAGGCCGTACCCTTCAAGGAGAAAAGGAAGAGAAAGAGCCGAATAGCTTCTTCGGTCACTCCATTAACCTTGATTGTGTTGGCACGCATAAGAAACTTTGTAAGATGATTGTTAGGACACTCGCTAGGGTGCCCACTAAAGGGCTCCCCTTGGATCATGTTGATGAGCGACGGCTTGATCTCAAAGTTTCTTGCGTCGATGGGAGGTGTCACAATGACGCTATATTCATTTAGTACCTTTGGCATTGCTTGTTCTTTCATGGATGATAGAACCGGTTGAGGAGGAGGAATACCCACTCTAGCCGCTTGTACCACGGCTTGGATGACGGCTTGAATTTACGCTTGGATATTCTCCATTGGGTTTAGAGGGAGTTAAGAAAGAGGATTGAGGTCACCTTGTTGATTGCCTTGAGGTTCCATTCAGGTTGATGGAGCATGAGAGTTGAACTTGTATTCCTTGCGGATCCTTCGGCGAGTCCTCTCGATCTCGTGATCAAGAGGTAATAGGGATCCTTTGCATGCATAAGAATATCACCTACAAGAGCAACAAACACACACACAACTTCAATTGGACTCAAAGAATCAAGAGAAGGCAAGAGTAGAGAATGAAACAAAGAATATAAAAATGTTTAAGCACAAGATAGCTATTGACTCCAATGGTAGAGATTTAGATCCCCGGCAACGACGCCAAAAACATGTTTGACGATGTATGTGAGTTTTGCACAAATTATGAGATAAAAGTCCATCACATGGAAGAGAAGTATTTTCAAATTAGCAGATCGAGACGTCGAGCTGAATTGTTCATGATTAATTACTTTTACAAGGCTGGATTGTTTTGTGTGATTAACTCTCAATTAATCCAGCTGAATGATTGGCTTGACAATGTCAGTTCACAGTTGATGAGGTGTATTTCTTGTCTTGATCCACGAAACTCTTTCTGTGTTTGACGACTAGTAAGTCGAGTCAGAACGCAAGCGTACGTGTCGTGTAGCAAGTAATTAGCAATTAAAGTATGGTAGCTAACCTTGGGTCAAACAAGTCAAGTATAGATGGATTTGAATATAAAACTAGTTCTACTAATTAAATAGCTAAATGAGATTGCCTAACTTGAATGGAGTCGAGTCTAAGATACGGGGGAAGAAAGGGGTTGTGATGTCGTCTTCCGGTTGTGTATGTAGTTGCTAAGTGTTGATCTAGTTGTTTCAAGGTGATTTCAATCGGGTCCTAAGGTAAAGTCTAAGCTCCCTCGAGTTATAAACTTACTCTAGCACGACTCCTCCTCTAGCATCGTTCGATGAAAGGCCGTCACATCCAACTAGTCTAAGCTCGAGTTCCATTTAACGATTCATAAATCACGCATACAACTTCTTGGTCATGCATTCAACCTTTGGGTGAATGCCCATGGTCCGATACCTACCTATCCATCCGGAATCAATACGCATCCTAGATCATACGGCGAGTGATCAAGTCATCGAAGCATTAAGCATAACCATAGACCTAGATCGCAATCTGAATCAACTAGATCTACAACAATCACAACATTCCACACAACCTTCCAACTATCACAACCCCCACAAGGAGTTTAGCTAATCATGGAGAGATCCAGACAAGTCATCAAACACCTCATAAGCATGATCATCATCATCCACACAAACTAAAGTGAAAATCACAATTCAACCAAAATGAGATAAAACAAGCACATTCACAAAGCAATTTGATAGATCCAATCAAGATCCTCTTGTTTCCAAGCACAATTCTCTACCAAAATCTCCCAAAATGAAGTCCAAACCCTAAGCAAATTAGTATTAATCTCGCACAAAGTGTTCTCCTCTCCCAAAATTAAACCTAAGGGGTCTTTTTATACATAATTCGAAGGAGGAGTTTCATAGACACACGTCTGCACGCAGGACATCAAAGCGCCTGGGCGTTTTGCAGCGAATTTCGAATGCCAAAAAGGGGTGGAGCCCGGGCTTAGAAGAACAAGGCGCCCGGGCACTTTACATTCTGCATCCCATGGCTTCAAAACCGCTTCGTTCCTCTATCCTTCGATCCGTTAAGCTCCTACCTCGATCATTCTTCCTTGATACGTCTTTGCTCGTCCGTGTAATGTCCGTTTTACCTACAAAAACATCAACACGCATCAAAACTTACTCATGTACAAAAACTGGACTAAAATCTCAAGATTAACATGCAAAGTCGCCTAGATATATAGCAAAAGTAGGATCAAAGGATGAATGATACAAGCCAAACATACACTCTATCCCTCTGAGTTTCATGGAGAAAGAGACACGTGGGTTCTAAGTAATCAGCTTGATAAATTTATTTAAGATATGAGATCCAATTATGATTTTTGTCATCTGAAAAATATCGGAGAACTTGCAATGAAGATGGTGGAGAAAGGGAAAGATATGAGCTATCCACTAGTTTATATGTTGGTAAAACTAGTGTTGATCTTGCAAGTTGTAACTACTATAGTCGAAAGAGCATTCTCAGCCATGACAATTGTGAAGACTACCATACGTAACCGAATGGATGATGACTAATTTAATGCATATATGGTGACTTATATTGAGAGAGAGATATTTGATATTATTGAGCAAAAATATGAAGCCTCGTAGAATAAATTTACATTCCTAGTTCATCTTGGTTAAAGGAAAAGACCTATGGTGACTTGTTATTTATTATGTCATGCATATATTTATCATGCGTTGTTCTTTGTATCAAATAATCAATTTTCTTTCTAATATATTGTTTTATGCTTTTATTTTATTTTATTTTTCTTTATTTATCAAAGAGTGGCTAGCCGCTATGGATGAAAAATCCTGGGTCCGTCCCTGACTATGTCAACATGTTAAGCAAACTAAGACCAATCTGAAAGCTATGGGTGTTGGCAAGACGACAAGGCCATTAGAAATGTTATATATGGGCCCTTTTAGACTCATTTCCAATAAGAGAATAGAATAAAAATATACACTTTAATTATTGATGATTTCACAAGTTATACTTGGGTGTTCTTTCAGCACAGCAAGAGAGACACTTATAGATTTCTCACAAAATATAGTAGACCAGTGTTGATTGAAAAGGGACTAGAAATGGTAGCAATAAGGAGTGCACTATGAAAATGAGCTAATTAGCGACTCAAGTGGCACAACATCCGTAACTGGAAGAACATGAATCACCCCACCGGAAAGCAGTTCTCATATGGTTAAGCAAGAAACTTCCTCTTCACAGGTCCCTATACCCCAACCAGCATAAGCACTCGTAACTGCTTCATTTTTTACATAAACAAGACTTTTTCCACTATATATATAAGAACCCTATCCAATGCTCCCGTTTAGCCTGTTCCGATCTTCCTCGATAAACCTGGTTGGCATTCCTATTATTCTTTCTACTTGTCTTATTGCTCCAGCTACAATTGTTTTAGTACATAGGGGACAAACGGACTTACCAAGCCATCGAAAGAAATCAACCGCAAGTATTTGATTCAATGTGAAAGGACAATATTCATTTCCTTCAATTCATAAGCCCAAGTATCACGATCCCACCTTTCGGAGCCTCTCTCGTACAGTTCTACATAGGGTCTAAGGAGTCAATTTCAATCGCAATTCCGTCACTAAAGGTATTTAGCGATCGAATTGTGATGGAAAATGACTGTCGCTAATTACTTAGTCACAAATTGATTTTGCGAAAGAGTTGTTGCAAATTTATAATGAAGTAGTCGCAACTTAGCGACAGATAACAAATCAGTCTGTAAGTTTGTTTCCAATAGGTTAGTGACAGAAGCACGTGGTAGTTGCTGTTTAGCAACAGATACTGTCTCTAATTCGTGACAGAATTTGTCACAAACCTTATTTCTGGACTGTCATATTTTGCGATAGCTTCTATCGCTAATTAGCGACGAAGTATAGGATCAGTCGCTAACTCTATATTCAGGAGAAAAAAAATAGCAGAAAAATATCCTCGCCTGCTATACATATACAACCATACATCCAAAATACATGTTTTAGGTTAGCAAATCAGCATCCAAGACAAACAAACATACATCAATGTTTTTACCCAAATTAACTAGTTACATAATTTCAAACCAAAACATCCAACATAAAATATACAAACATCAACCCCTAAAACACAGATGTTT